>JAUIMM010001389.1:405000-477500 GCA_031769625.1 Taudactylus pleione
GGGGATAATGCAGATACCTCCTGTATGTGACACACACACAGCGTACCATGAGCCCTGTACAATGTATGGGGGATAATGCAGATACCTCCTGTATGTGACACACACACAGCGTACCATGAGCCCTGTACAATGTATGGGGGATAATGCAGATATCTCCTGTATGTGACACACACACACAGCGTACCATGTGCCCTGTACAATGTATGGGGTATAATACAGATACCTCCTGTATGTGACACACACAGTGTACTATGAGCCCTGTACAATGTATGGGGGATAATGCAGATACCTCCTGTATGTGACACACAAAGCGTACCATGAGCCCTGTACAATGTATGGGGGATAATGCAGATACCTCCTGTATGTGACACACACAGCGTACCATATGCCCTGTACTATGTATGGGGGATAATGCAGATATCTCCTGTATGTGACAGACACACAGCGTACCATGAGCCCTGTACAATGTATGGGGTATAATACAGATACCTCCTGTATGTGACACACAAAGCGTACCATGAGCCCTGTACAATGTATGGGGGATAATGCAGATACCTCCTGTATGTGACACACACACACAGCGTACCATGAGCCCTGTACAATGTATGGGGGATAATGCAGATATCTCCTCTATGTGACACACACACACACACACACACACAGCGTACCATGTGCCCTGTACAATGTATGGGGGATAATGCAGATACCTCCTGTATGTGACACACACACAGCGTACCATGAGCCCTGTACAATGTATGGGGGATAATGCAGATATCTCCTGTATGTGACACACACACAGCGTACCATGAGCCCTGTACAATGTATGGGGGATAATGCAGATATCTCCTGTATGTGACACACACACACAGCGTACCATGTGCCCTGTACAATGTATGGGGTATAATACAGATACCTCCTGTATGTGACACACACAGTGTACTATGAGCCCTGTACAATGTATGGGGGATAATGCAGATACCTCCTGTATGTGACACACACAGCGTACCATATGCCCTGTACTATGTATGGGGGATAATGCAGATACCTCCTTTATGTAACACACACACACAGCGTACCATGTGCCCTGTACAATGTATGGGGGATAATGCAGATATCTCCTCTATGTGACACACACACACACACACAGCGTACCATGAGCCCTGTACAATGTATGGGGGATAATGCAGATATCTCCTGTATGTCACACACACACACAGCGTACCAAGTGCCCTGTACAATGTATGGGGTATAATACAGATACCTCCTGTATGTGACACACACAGTGTACTATGAGCCCTGTACAATGTATGGGGGATAATGCAGATACCTCCTGTATGTGACAGACACACAGCATACCATGAGCCCTGTACAATGTATGGGGTATAATACAGATACCTCCTGTATGTGACACACAAAGCGTACCATGAGCCCTGTACAATGTATGGGGGATAATGCAGATACCTCCTGTATGTGACACACAAAGCATACCATATGCCCTGTACTATGTATGGGGGATAATGCAGATATCTCCTGTATGAGACACACACACACAGCGTACCATGTGCACTGTACAATGTATGGGGTATAATAATGATACCTCCTGTATGTGACACACACAGCGTACCATGAGCCCTGTACAATGTATGGGGGATAATGCAGATATCTCCTGTATGTGACACACACAGCGTACCATGTGCCCTGTACAATGTATGGGGGATAATGCAGATACCTCCTGTATGTGACACACACACAGCGTACCATGTGCCCAGTACAATGTATGGGGTATAATACAGATACCGTCTGTATGTGACACACACACAGCGTACCATGTGCCTTATACAATGTATGGGGGATAATGCAGATACCTCCTGTATGTGACACACACACACACAGCGTTCCATGTGCCCTGTACTATGTATGGGGGATAATGCAGATATCTCCTGTATGTGACACACACAGCGTACCATGAGCCCTGTACAATGTATGGGGGATAATGCAGATATCTCCTGTATGTGACACACATAGCGTACCATGTGCCCTGTACAATGTATGGGGGATAATGCAGATACCTCCTGTATGTGACACACACAGCGTACCATGTGCCCTGTACAATGTATGGGGGATAATGCAGATATCTCCTGTATGTGACACACACAGCGTACCATGAGCCCTGTACAATGTATGGGGGATAATGCAGATACCTCCTGTATGTGACCCACACACACAGTGTACCATGTGCCCTGTACAATGTATGGGGGATAATGCAGATATCTCCTGTATGTGACACACACAGCGTACCATGAGCCCTGTACAATGTATGGGGGATAATGCAGATACCTCCTTTATGTGACACACATAGCGTACCATGTGCCCTGTACAATGTATGGGGGATAATGCAGATACCTCCTGTATGTAACACACACACACACAGCGTACCATGAGCCCTGTACAATGTATGGGGGATAATGCAGATACCTCCTGTATGTGACACACAAACAGCGTACCATGAGCCCTGTATAATGTATGGGGATAATGCAGATACCTCCTGTATGTGACACACACACACAGCGTACCATGAGCCCTGTACAATGTATGGGGGATAATGCAGATATCTCCTGTATGTGACACACACACACAGTGTCCCATGTGCCCTGTACAATGTATGGGGTATAATACAGATACCTCCTGTATGTGACACACACAGTGTACTATGTTGCCTGTACAATGTATGGGGGATAATGCAGATACCTCCTGTATGTGACAGACACACAGCGTACCATGAGCCCTGTACAATGTATGGGGGATAATGCAGATACCTCCTGTATGTGACACACACAGCGTACCATATGCCCTGTACTATGTATGGGGGATAATGCAGATATCTCCTGTATGTGACACGCACACAGCGTACCATGAGCACTGTACAATGTATGGGGGATAATGCAGATATCTCCTGTATGTGACACACACACAGCGTACCATGAACCCTGTACAATGTATGGGGTATAATACAGATACCTCCTGTATGTGACACACATAACGTACCATGTGCCCTGTACAATGTATGGGGGATAATGCAGATACCTCCTGTATGTAACACACACACACAGCGTACCATGAGCCCTGTACAATGTATGGGGGATAATGCAGATACCTCCTGTATGTGACACACACAGCGTACCATATGCCCTGTACTATGTATGGGGGATAATGCAGATATCTCCTGTATGTGACACACACAGCGTACCATGAGCCCTGTACAATGTATGGGGGATAATGCAGATACCTCCTGTATGTGACACACATAACGTACCATGTGCCCTGTACAATGTATGGGGGATAATGCAGATACCTCCTGTATGTAACACACACACACAGCGTACCATGTGCCCTGTACAATGTATGGGGGATAATGCAGATACCTCCTGTATGTGACACACACACACAGCGTACCATGTGCCCTGTACAATGTATGGGGGATAATACAGATACCTCATGTATGTAACACACACACACAGCGTACCATGAGCCCTGTACAATGTATGGGGGTTAATACAGATACCTCCTGTATGTGACACACAGACAGCGTACCATGAGCCCTGTACAATGTATTGGGGATAATGCAGATACCTCCTGTATGTGACACACAGACAGCGTACCATGTGCCCTGTACAATGTATGGGGGATAATGCAGATACCTCCTGTATGTGACACACACACAGCGTACCATGAGCCCTGTACAATGTATGGGGGATAATGCAGATACCTCCTGTATGTGACACACACACAGCGTACCATGAGCCCTGTACAATGTATGGGGGATAATGCAGATATCTCCTGTATGTGACACACACACACAGCGTACCATGTGCCCTGTACAATGTATGGGGTATAATACAGATACCTCCTGTATGTGACACACACAGTGTACTATGAGCCCTGTACAATGTATGGGGGATAATGCAGATACCTCCTGTATGTGACACACAAAGCGTACCATGAGCCCTGTACAATGTATGGGGGATAATGCAGATACCTCCTGTATGTGACACACACAGCGTACCATATGCCCTGTACTATGTATGGGGGATAATGCAGATATCTCCTGTATGTGACAGACACACAGCGTACCATGAGCCCTGTACAATGTATGGGGTATAATACAGATACCTCCTGTATGTGACACACAAAGCGTACCATGAGCCCTGTACAATGTATGGGGGATAATGCAGATACCTCCTGTATGTGACACACACACACAGCGTACCATGAGCCCTGTACAATGTATGGGGGATAATGCAGATATCTCCTCTATGTGACACACACACACACACACACACACAGCGTACCATGTGCCCTGTACAATGTATGGGGGATAATGCAGATACCTCCTGTATGTGACACACACACAGCGTACCATGAGCCCTGTACAATGTATGGGGGATAATGCAGATATCTCCTGTATGTGACACACACACAGCGTACCATGAGCCCTGTACAATGTATGGGGGATAATGCAGATATCTCCTGTATGTGACACACACACACAGCGTACCATGTGCCCTGTACAATGTATGGGGTATAATACAGATACCTCCTGTATGTGACACACACAGTGTACTATGAGCCCTGTACAATGTATGGGGGATAATGCAGATACCTCCTGTATGTGACACACACAGCGTACCATATGCCCTGTACTATGTATGGGGGATAATGCAGATACCTCCTTTATGTAACACACACACACAGCGTACCATGTGCCCTGTACAATGTATGGGGGATAATGCAGATATCTCCTCTATGTGACACACACACACACACACACACACACAGCGTACCATGTGCCCTGTACAATGTATGGGGGATAATGCAGATACCTCCTGTATGTGACACACACACAGCGTACCATGAGCCCTGTACAATGTATGGGGGATAATGCAGATATCTCCTGTATGTGACACACACACACAGCGTACCAAGTGCCCTGTACAATGTATGGGGTATAATACAGATACCTCCTGTATGTGACACACACAGTGTACTATGAGCCCTGTACAATGTATGGGGGATAATGCAGATACCTCCTGTATGTGACAGACACACAGCATACCATGAGCCCTGTACAATGTATGGGGGATAATGCAGATACCTCCTGTATGTGACACACAAAGCGTACCATATGCCCTGTACTATGTATGGGGGATAATGCAGATATCTCCTGTATGAGACACACACACACAGCGTACCATGTGCACTGTACAATGTATGGGGTATAATAATGATACCTCCTGTATGTGACACACACAGCGTACCATGAGCCCTGTACAATGTATGGGGGATAATGCAGATATCTCCTGTATGTGACACACACACAGCGTACCATGAGCCCTGTACAATGTATGGGGGATAATGCAGATACCTCCTGTATATGACACACACACAGCGTACCATGAGCCCTGTACAATGTATGGGGGATAATGCAGATACCTCCTGTATGTGACACACACACAGCGTACCATGTGCCCTGTACAATGTATGGGGTATAATACAGATACCTCCTGTATGTGACACACACAGCGTACCATGAGCCCTGTACAATGTATGGGGGATAATGCAGATATCTCCTGTATGTGACACACACAAAGCGTACCATATGCCCTGTACTATGTATGGGGGATAATGCAGATATCTCCTGTATGAGACACACACACACAGCGTACCATGTGCACTGTACAATGTATGGGGTATAATAATGATATCTCCTCTATGTGACACACACACAGCGTACCATGAGCCCTGTACAATGTATAGGGGATAATGCAGATACCACCTGTATGTGACACACACAGCGTACCATGTGCCCTGTACAATGTATGGGGGATAATACAGATACCTCCTGTATGTGACAGACACACAGCGTACCATGTGCCCTGTACAATGTATGGGGTATAATACAGATACCTCCTGTATGTGACACACACAGCGTACCATGAGCCCTGTACAATGTATGGGGGATAATGCAGATATCTCCTGTATGTGACACACACACAGCGTACCATGAGCCCTGTACAATGTATGGGGGATAATGCAGATACCTCCTGTATGTGACACACAAACAGCGTACCATGAGCCCTGTATAATGTATGGGGATAATGCAGATACCTCCTGTATGTGACACACACACACAGCGTACCATGAGCCCTGTACAATGTATGGGGGATAATGCAGATATCTCCTGTATGTGACACACACACACAGTGTCCCATGTGCCCTGTACAATGTATGGGGTATAATACAGATACCTCCTGTATGTGACACACACAGTGTACTATGTTGCCTGTACAATGTATGGGGGATAATGCAGATACCTCCTGTATGTGACACACATAACGTACCATGTGCCCTGTACAATGTATGGGGGATAATGCAGATACCTCCTGTATGTAACACACACACACAGCGTACCATGTGCCCTGTACAATGTATGGGGGATAATGCAGATACCTCCTGTATGTGACACACACACACAGCGTACCATGTGCCCTGTACAATGTATGGGGGATAATACAGATACCTCATGTATGTAACACACACACACAGCGTACCATGAGCCCTGTACAATGTATGGGGGATAATACAGATACCTCCTGTATGTGACACACAGACAGCGTACCATGAGCCCTGTACAATGTATTGGGGATAATGCAGATACCTCCTGTATGTGACACACAGACAGCGTACCATGTGCCCTGTACAATGTATGGGGGATAATGCAGATACCTCCTGTATGTGACACACACACACAGCGTACCATGTGCCCTGTACAATGTATGGGGTATAATACAGATACCTCCTGTATGTGACACACACAGTGTACTATGAGCCCTGTACAATGTATGGGGGATAATGCAGATACCTCCTGTATGTGACACACACAGCGTACCATATGCCCTGTACTATGTATGGGGGATAATGCAGATACCTCCTTTATGTAACACACACACACAGCGTACCATGTGCCCTGTACAATGTATGGGGGATAATGCAGATACCTCCTGTATGTGACACACACACACAGCGTACCTTGAGCCCTGTACAATGTATGGGGGATAATGCAGATATCTCCTCTATGTGACACACACACACACACACACACACAGCGTACCATGTGCCCTGTACAATGTATGGGGGATAATGCAGATACCTCCTGTATGTGACACACACACAGCGTACCATGAGCCCTGTACAATGTATGGGGGATAATGCAGATATCTCCTGTATGTGACACACACACACAGCGTACCAAGTGCCCTGTACAATGTATGGGGTATAATACAGATACCTCCTGTATGTGACACACACAGTGTACTATGAGCCCTGTACAATGTATGGGGGATAATGCAGATACCTCCTGTATGTGACAGACACACAGCATACCATGAGCCCTGTACAATGTATGGGGTATAATACAGATACCTCCTGTATGTGACACACAAAGCGTACCATGAGCCCTGTACAATGTATGGGGGATAATGCAGATACCTCCTGTATGTGACACACAAAGCGTACCATATGCCCTGTACTATGTATGGGGGATAATGCAGATATCTCCTGTATGAGACACACACACACAGCGTACCATGTGCACTGTACAATGTATGGGGTATAATAATGATACCTCCTGTATGTGACACACACAGCGTACCATGAGCCCTGTACAATGTATGGGGGATAATGCAGATATCTCCTGTATGTGACACACACACAGCGTACCATGAGCCCTGTACAATGTATGGGGGATAATGCAGATACCTCCTGTATATGACACACACACAGCGTACCATGAGCCCTGTACAATGTATGGGGGATAATGCAGATACCTCCTGTATGTGACACACACACAGCGTACCATGTGCCCTGTACAATGTATGGGGTATAATACAGATACCTCCTGTATGTGACACACACAGCGTACCATGAGCCCTGTACAATGTATGGGGGATAATGCAGATATCTCCTGTATGTGACACACACAAAGCGTACCATATGCCCTGTACTATGTATGGGGGATAATGCAGATATCTCCTGTATGAGACACACACACACAGCGTACCATGTGCACTGTACAATGTATGGGGTATAATAATGATATCTCCTCTATGTGACACACACACAGCGTACCATGAGCCCTGTACAATGTATAGGGGATAATGCAGATACCACCTGTATGTGACACACACAGCGTACCATGTGCCCTGTACAATGTATGGGGGATAATACAGATACCTCCTGTATGTGACAGACACACAGCGTACCATGTGCCCTGTACAATGTATGGGGTATAATACAGATACCTCCTGTATGTGACACACACAGCGTACCATGAGCCCTGTACAATGTATGGGGGATAATGCAGATATCTCCTGTATGTGACACACACACAGCGTACCATGAGCCCTGTACAATGTATGGGGGATAATGCAGATACCTCCTGTATGTGACACACACACAGCGTACCATGTGCCCTGTACAATGTATGGGGGATAATGCAGATACCTCCTGTATATGACACACACACACAGCGTACCGTGTGCCCTTTACAATGTATGGGGGATAATGCAGATACCTCCTGTATGTGACAGACACACAGCGTACCATGATCCCTGTACAATGTATGGGGGATAATGCAGATACCTCCTGTATGTGACACACAGCGTACCATGTGCCCTGTACAATGTATGGGGGATAATGCAGATACCTCCTGTATGTGACACACAGCGTACCATGTGCCCTGTACAATGTATGGGGGATAATGCAGATACCTCCTGTATGTGACACACAGCGTACCATGAGCCCTGTACAATGTATGGGGTATAATGCAGATATCTCCTGTATGTGACACACACACAGCGTACCATGAGCCCTGTACAATGTATGGGGGATAATGCAGATACCTCCTGTATGTGACACACACACAGCGTACCATGTGCCCTGTACAATGTATGGGGGATAATGCAGATACCTCCTGTATGTGACACACACACAGCGTACCATGTGCCCAGTACAATGTATGGGGTATAATACAGATACCGTCTGTATGTGACACACACACAGCGTACCATGTGCCCTGTACAATGTATGGAGGATTATGCAGATACCTCCTGTATGTGACACACACACAGCGTACCATGAGCCCTGTATAATGTATGGGGGATAATGCAGATACCACCTGTATGTGACACACACAGCGTACCATGTGCCCTGTACAATGTATGGGGGATAATACAGATACCTCCTGTATGTGACAGACACACAGCGTACCATGTGCCCTGTACAATGTATGGGGTATAATACAGATACCTCCTGTATGTAACACACACAGCGTACCATGAGCCCTGTACAATGTATGGGGTATAATGCAGATATCTCCTGTATGTGACACACACACAGCGTACCATGAGCCCTGTACAATGTATGGGGGATAATGCAGATACCTCCTGTATGTGACACACACACAGCGTACCATGTGCCCTGTACAATGTATGGGGGATAATGCAGATACCTCCTGTATATGACACACACACAGTGTACCATGAGCCCTGTACAATGTATGGGGGATAATGCAGATACCTCCTATATGTGACACACACACACAGCGTACCATGTGCCCTTTACAATGTATGGGGGATAATGCAGATACCTCCTGTATGTGACAGACACACAGCGTACCATGATCCCTGTACAATGTATGGGGGATAATGCAGATACCTCCTGTATGTGACACACAGCGTACCATGTGCCCTGTACAATGTATGGGGTATAATGCAGATACCTCCTGTATGTGACACACACACACACACACACACAGCGTACCATGTGCCCTGTACAATGTATGGGGGATAATGCAGATACCTCCTGTATGTGACACACAGCGTACCATGAGCCCTGTACAATGTATGGGGTATAATGCAGATACCTCCTGTATGTGACACACACACACACACAGCGTACCATGAGCCCTGTACAATGTATGGGGGATAATGCAGATATCTCCTGTATGTGACACACACAGCGTACCATGTGCCCTGTACAATATATGGGGGATAATGCAGATATCTCCTGTATGTGACACACACAGCGTACCATGTGCCCTGTACAATGTATGGGGGATAATGCAGATATCTCCTGTATGTGACACACACACAGCGTACCATGAGCCCTGTATAATGTATGGGGGATAATGCAGATACCTCCTGTATGTGACACACACACAGCGTACCATGTGCCCAGTACAATGTATGGGGTATAATGCAGATACCTCCTGTATGTGACACACACACAGTGTACCATGTGCCCTGTACAATGTATGGAGGATTATGCAGATACCTCCTGTATGTGACACACACACACACAGCGTACCATGTGCCTTATACAATGTATGGGGGATAATGCAGATATCTCCTGTATGTGACACACACAGCGTACCATGAGCCCTGTTCAATATATGGGGGATAATGCAGATGCCTCCTGTATGTGACACACACACACACAGCGTACCATGTGCCTTATACAATGTATGGGGGATAATGCAGATATCTCCTGTATGTGACACACACAGCGTACCATGAGCCCTGTACAATGTATGGGGGATAATGCAGATATCTCCTGTATGTGACACACACAGCGTACCATGAGCCCTGTACAATGTATGGGGGATAATGCAGATATCTCCTGTATGTGACACACATAGCGTACCATGTGCCCTGTACAATGTATGGGGGATAATGCAGATATCTCCTGTATGTGACACACACACACAGTGTCCCATGTGCCCTGTACAATGTATGGGGTATAATACAGATACCTCCTGTATGTGACACACACAGTGTACTATGTGCCCTGTACAATGTATGGGGGATAATGCAGATACCTCCTGTATGTGACAGACACACAGCGTACCATGAGCCCTGTACAATGTATGGGGTATAATGCAGATATCTCCTGTATGTGACACACACACACAGCGTACCATGTGCCCTGTACAATGTATGGGGTATAATACAGATACCTCCTGTATGTGACACACACAGTGTACTATGAGCCCTGTACAATGTATGGGGGATAATGCAGATACCTCCTGTATGTGACAGACACACAGCGTACCATGAGCCCTGTACAATGTATGGGGTATAATACAGATACCTCCTGTATGTGACACACAAGGTGTACCATGAGCCCTGTACAATGTATGGAGGATAATGCAGATACCTCCTGTATGTGACACACACACAGCGTACCATATGCCCTGTACTATGTATGGGGGATAATGCAGATATCTCCTGTATGAGACACACACACAGCGTACCATGAGCCCTGTACAATGTATGGGGGATAATGCAGATATCTCCTGTATGTGACACACACACAGCGTACCATGAGCCCTGTACAATGTATGGGGGATAATGCAGATACCTCCTGTATATGACACACACACAGCGTACCATGAGCCCTGTACAATGTATGGGGGATAATGCAGATACCTCCTATATGTGACACACACACACACAGCGTCCCATGTGCCCTTTACAATGTATGGGGGATAATGCAGATACCTCCTGTATGTGACAGACACACAGCTTACCATGTGCCCTGTACAATGTATGGGGGATAATGCAGAAACCTCCTGTATGTGACACACACACACAACGTACCATGTGCCCTGTACAATGTATGGGGGATAATGCAGATACCTCCTGTATGTAACACACACACACAGCGTACCATGTGCCCTGTACAATGTATGGGGGATAATGCAGATACCTCCTGTATGTGACACACACACACAGCGTACCATGAGCCCTGTACAATGTATGGGGGATAATGCAGATACCTCCTGTATGTGACACACACAGCGTACCATGTGCCCTGTACAATGTATGGGGGATAATACAGATACCTCCTGTATGTGACACACACAGCGTACCATATGCCCTGTACTATGTATGGGGGATAATGCAGATATCTCCTGTATGAGACACACACACACAGCGTACCATGTGCCCTGTACAATGTATGGGGTATAATACAGATACCTCCTGTATGTGACACACACAGTGTACTATGAGCCCTGTACAATGTATGGGGGATAATGCAGATACCTCCTGTATTTGACAGACACACAGCATACCATGAGCCCTGTACAATGTATGGGGTATAATACAGATACCTCCTGTATGTGACACACAAAGCGTACCATGAGCCCTGTACAATGTATGGGGGATAATGCAGATATCTCCTGTATGTGACACACACACAGCGTACCATGAGCCCTGTACAATGTATGGGGGATAATGCAGATACCTCCTGTATGTGACACACACACAGCGTACCATGTGCCCTTTACAATGTAAGGGGGATAATGCAGATACCTCCTGTATGTGACACACACAGCGTACCATGTGCCCTGTACAATGTATGGGGTATAATGCAGATACCTCCTGTATGTGACACACACACACACACACACACACACAGCGTACCATGTGCCCTGTACAATGTATGGGGGATAATGCAGATACCTCCTGTATGTGACACACAGCGTACCATGAGCCCTGTACAATGTATGGGGTATAATGCAGATACCTCCTGTATGTGACACACACAGCGTACCTTGAGCCCTGTACAATGTATGGGGGATAATGCAGATACCTCCTGTATGTGACACACAGCGTACCATGAGCCCTGTACAATGTATGGGGGATAATGCAGATATCTCCTGTATGTGACACACACACACACACACAGCGTACCATATGCCCTGTACAATGTATGGGGGATAATGCAGATACCTCCTGTATGTGACACACACAACGTACCATGTGCCCTGTACAATGTATGGGGGATAATGCAGATATCTCCTGTATGTGACACACACACAGCGTACCATGAGCCCTGTACAATGTATGGGGGATAATTCAGATACCTCCTGTATGTGACACACACACACAGCGTACCATGAGCCCTGTACAATGTATGGGGGATAATGCAGATATCTCCTGTATGTGACACACACACACACAGCGTACCATGTGCAATGTACAATGTATGGGGGATAATGCAGATATCTCCTGTATGTGACACACACACAGCGTACCATGAGCCCTGTACAATGTATGGGGGATAATGCAGATACCTCCTGTTTGTGACACACACACACAGCGTACCATGAGCCCTGTACAATGTATGGGGTATAATGCAGATACCTCCTGTATGTGACACACACAACGTACCATGAGCCCTGTACAATGTATGGGGTATAATGCAGATACCTCCTGTATGTGACACACACACAGCGTACCATGAGCCCTGTACAATGTATGGGGGATAATGCAGATACCTCCTGTATGTGACACACACAGCGTACCATGTGCCCTATACAATGTATGGGGGCTAATGCAGATACCTCCTGTATGTGACACACACACAGCGTACCATGAGCCCTGTACAATGTATGGGGTATAATGCAGATACCTCCTGTATGTGACACACACACACACACAGCTTACCATGAGCCCTGTACAATGTATGGGGTATAATGCAGATACCTCCTGTGTGTGACACACAGACAGCGTACCATGTGCCCTGTACAATGTATGGGGGATAATACAGATACCTCCTGTATGTGACACACACACAGCGTACCATGAGCCCTGTACAATATATGGGGGATAATGCAGATGCCACCTGTATGTGACACACACAGCGTACCATGTGCCCTGTACAATGTATGGGGGATAATACAGATACCTCCTGTATGTGACACACACACAGCGTACCATGAGCCCTGTACAATATATGGGGGATTATGCAGATATCTCCTGTATGTGACACACACACAGCGTACCATGAGCCCTGTACAATGTATAGGGGATAATGCAGATACCACCTGTATGTGACACACACAGCGTATCATGTGCCCTGTACAATGTATGGGGGATAATACAGATACCTCCTGTATGTGACACACACACAGCGTACCATGAGCCCTGTACAATATATGGGGGATAATGCAGATGCCTCCTGTATGTGACACACACACACACAGCGTACCATGTGCCTTATACAATGTATGGGGGATAATGCAGATACCTCCTGTATGTGACACACACACACAGCGTACCATGTGCCCTGTACTATGTATGGGGGATAATGCAGATACCTCCTGCATGTGACACACACACACACAGCGTACCATGAGCCCTGTACAATGTATGGGGGATAATACAGATACCTCCTGTATGTGATACACACACAGCGTATCATGTGCCCTGTACAATGTATGGGGGATAATGCAGATACCTCCTGTATATGACACACACACAGCGTACCATGAGCCCTGTACAATGTATGGGGGATAATACAGATACCTCCTGTATGTGATACACACACAGCATATCATGAGCCCTGTACAATGTATGGGGTATAATGCAGATACCTCCTGTATGTGACACACAGACAGCGTACCATGAGCCCTGTACAATGTATGGGGTATAATACAGATACCTCCTGTATGTGACACACACACACAGCGTACCATGTGCCCTATACAATGTATGGGGGATAATGCAGATACCTCCTGTATGTGACACACACACACAGCGTACCATGAGCCCTGTACAATGTATGGGGGATAATACAGATACCACCTGTATGTGACACACACACAGCGTACCATGAGCCCTGTACAATGTATGGAGGATAATACAGATACCTCCTGTATGTGACACACACACACACAGCGTACCATGAGCCCTGTACAATGTATGGGGGATAATGCAGATATCTCCTGTATGTGACACACACACACACACACACACAGCGTACCATGTGCCCTGTACAATGTATGGGGGATAATGCAGATACCTCCTGTATGTGACACACACACACAGCGTACCATGAGCCCTGTACAATGTATGGGGGATAATGCAGATACCACCTGTATGTGACACACACACAGCGTACCATGAGCCCTGTACAATGTATGGAGGATAATACAGATACCTCCTGTATGTGACACACACACACACAGCGTACCATGAGCCCTGTACAATGTATGGGGGATAATGCAGATATCTCCTGTATGTGACACACACACACACAGCGTACCATGTGCCCTGTACAATGTATGGGGGATAATGCAGATACCTCCTGTATGTGACACACACACACAGCGTACCATGAGCCCTGTACAATGTATGGGGGATAATGCAGATACCTCCTGTATGTGACACACACAGCGTACCATGGGCCCTGTACAATGTATGGGGGATAATGCAGATACCTCCTGTATGTGACACACACAGCGTACCATATGCCCTGTACTATGTATGGGGGATAATGCAGATATCTCCTGTATGTGACACACACATAGCATACCATGAGCCCTGTACAATGTATGGGTGATAATGCAGATATCTCCTGTATGTGACACACACACAGCGTACCATGTGCCCTGTACAATGTATGGGGGATAATGCAGATACCTCCTGTATATGACACACACACAGCGTACCATGAGCCCTGTACAATGTATGGGGGATAATGCAGATACCTCCTGTATGTGACACACAGCGTACCATGTGCCCTGTACAATGTATGGGGTATATTGCAGATACCTCCTGTATGTGACACACACACACACAGCGTACCATGTGCACTGTACAATGTATGGGGGATAATGCAGATACCTCCTGTATGTGACACACAGCGTACCATGAGCCCTGTACAATGTATGGGGTATAATGCAGATACCTCCTGTATGTGACACACACACACACAGCGTACCTTGAGCCCTGTACAATGTATGGGGGATAATGCAGATACCTCCTGTATGTGACACACAGCGTACCATGAGCCCTGTACAATGTATGGGGATAATGCAGTTACCTCCTATATGTGACACACACACACAGCGTACCATGTGCCCTTTACAATGTATGGGGGATAATGCAGATACCTCCTGTATGTGTCACACACACAGCGTACCATGTGCCCTATACAATGTATGGGGGATAATGCAGATACCTCCTGTATGTGACACACACACACAGCGTACCATGAGCCCTGTACAATGTATGGGGGATAATACAGATACCACCTGTATGTGACACACACACAGCGTACCATGAGCCCTGTACAATGTATGGAGGATAATACAGATACCTCCTGTATGTGACACACACACACACAGCGTACCATGAGCCCTGTACAATGTATGGGGGATAATGCAGATATCTCCTGTATGTGACACACACACAGCGTACCATGAGCCCTGTACAATGTATGGGGGATAATGCAGATACCACCTGTATGTGACACACACACAGCGTACCATGAGCCCTGTACAATGTATGGAGGATAATACAGATACCTCCTGTATGTGACACACACACACACAGCGTACCATGAGCCCTGTACAATGTATGGGGGATAATGCAGATATCTCCTGTATGTGACACACACACACACAGCGTACCATGTGCCCTGTACAATGTATGGGGGATAATGCAGATACCTCCTGTATGTGACACACACACACAGCGTACCATGAGCCCTGTACAATGTATGGGGGATAATGCAGATACCTCCTGTATGTGACACACACAGCGTACCATGGGCCCTGTACAATGTATGGGGGATAATGCAGATACCTCCTGTATGTGACACACACAGCGTACCATATGCCCTGTACTATGTATGGGGGATAATGCAGATATCTCCTGTATGTGACACACACATAGCATACCATGAGCCCTGTACAATGTATGGGTGATAATGCAGATATCTCCTGTATGTGACACACACACAGCGTACCATGTGCCCTGTACAATGTATGGGGGATAATGCAGATACCTCCTGTATATGACACACACACAGCGTACCATGAGCCCTGTACAATGTATGGGGGATAATGCAGATACCTCCTGTATGTGACACACAGCGTACCATGTGCCCTGTACAATGTATGGGGTATATTGCAGATACCTCCTGTATGTGACACACACACACACAGCGTACCATGTGCACTGTACAATGTATGGGGGATAATGCAGATACCTCCTGTATGTGACACACAGCGTACCATGAGCCCTGTACAATGTATGGGGTATAATGCAGATACCTCCTGTATGTGACACACACACACACAGCGTACCTTGAGCCCTGTACAATGTATGGGGGATAATGCAGATACCTCCTGTATGTGACACACAGCGTACCATGAGCCCTGTACAATGTATGGGGATAATGCAGTTACCTCCTATATGTGACACACACACACAGCGTACCATGTGCCCTTTACAATGTATGGGGGATAATGCAGATACCTCCTGTATGTGTCACACACACAGCGTACCATG
Source organism: Taudactylus pleione (assembly GCA_031769625.1). Lineage (NCBI taxonomy): Eukaryota > Metazoa > Chordata > Amphibia > Anura > Myobatrachidae > Taudactylus > Taudactylus pleione. The sequence continues at coordinate 422,421 of JAUIMM010001389.1, forward strand.
TGCCCAGTACAATGTATGGGGTATAATACAGATACCTCCTGTATGTGACACACACACAGCGTACCATGAGCCCTGTACAATGTATGGGGGATAATACAGATACCTCCTGTATGTGACACACACACAGCGTACCATGAGCCCTGTACAATGTATAGGGGATAATGCAGATACCACCTGTATGTGACACACACAGCGAACCATGTGCCCTGTACAATGTATGGGGGATAATACAGATACCTCCTGTATGTGACACACACACAGCGTACCATGAGCCCTGTACAATATATGGGGGATAATGCAGATGCCACCTGTATGTGACACACACAGCGTACCATGTGCCCTGTACAATGTATGGGGGATAATACAGATACCTCCTGTATGTGACACACACACAGCGTACCATGAGCCCTGTACAATATATGGGGGATTATGCAGATACCTCCTGTATGTGACACACACACAGCGTACCATGAGCCCTGTACAATGTATGGGGGATAATACAGATACCTCCTGTATGTGACACACACACAGCGTACCATGTGCCCTGTACAATGTATGGGGGATAATACAGATACCTCCTGTATGTGACATACACACAGCGTACCATGAGCCCTGTACAATATATGGGGGATAATGCAGATGCCTCCTGTATGTGACACACACACACAGCGTACCATGAGCCCTGTACAATGTATGGGGGATAATGCAGATACCACCTGTATGTGACACACATAGCGTACCATGTGCCCTGTACAATGTATGGGGGATAATGCAGATACCTCCTGTATGTGACACACAGCGTACCATGTGCCCTGTACAATGTATGGGGGATAATGCAGATACCTCCTGTATGTGACACACACACACACAGCGTACCATGAGCCCTGTACAATGTATGGGGGATAATGCAGATACCTCCTGTATGTGATACACACACAGCGTATCATGAGCCCTGTACAATGTATGGGGTATAATACAGATACCTCCTGTATGTGACACACACACAGCATACCATGTGCCCTGTACAATGTATGGGGGATAATGCAGATACCTCCCTTATGTGACACACACACACACAGCGTACCATGTGACCTGTACAATGTATGGAGGATAATGCAGATACCTCCTGTATGTGACACACACACACACAGCGTACCATGAGCCCTGTACAATGTATGGGGTATAATGCAGATATCTCCTGTATGTGACACACACACACAGTGTACCATGTGCCCTGTACAATGTATGGGGTATAATACAGATACCTCCTGTATGTGACACACACACACACACAGCGTACCATGAGCCCTGTACAATGTATGGGGGATAATGCAGATACCTCCTGTATGTGACACACACACACAGCGTACCATGTGCCCTGTACAATGTATGGGGGATAATGCAGATACCTCCTGTATGTGACACACACACACCGTACCATGAGCCCTGTACAATGTATGGGGGATAATGCAGATATCTCCTGTATGTGACACACACACACAGTGTACCATGTGCCCTGTACAATGTATGGGGTATAATACAGATACCTCCTGTATGTGACACACACAGCGTACCATGTGCCCTGTACAATGTATGGGGGATAATGCAGATACCTCCTGTATGTGACACACACAAACAGTGTACCATGTGCCCTGTACAATGTATGGGGTATAATACAGATACCTCCTGTATGTGACACACACAGCGTACCATGTGCCCTGTACAATGTATGGGGGATAATGCAGATACCTCCTGTATGTGACACACACACAGCGTACCATGAGCCCTGTACAATGTATGGGGGATAATGCAGATACCTCCTGTATGTGACACACACACAGCGTACCATGAGCCCTGTACAATGTATGGGGGATAATGCAGATACCTCCTGTATGTGACACACACACACAGCGTACCATGAGACCTGTACAATGTATGGGGTATAATACAGATACCTCCTGTATGTGACACACAAAGCGTACCATGAGCCCTGTACAATGTATGGGGGATAATGCAGATAATCCCCTGTATGTGACACACACACACACAGCGTACCATGTGCCCTGTACAATGTATGGGGGATAATGCAGATACCTCCTGTATGTGACACACAGCGTACCATGAGCCCTGTACAATGTATGGGGTATAATGCAGATACCTCCTATATGTGACACAAACACACAGCGTACCATGTGCCCTTTACAATGTATGGGGGATAATGCAGATACCTCCTGTATGTGACAGACACACAGCGTACCATGAGCCCTGTACAATGTATGGGGGATAATGCAGATACCTCCTGTATGTGACACACACACAGCATACCATGAGCCCTGTACAATGTATGGGGGATAATGCAGATACCTCCTGTATGTGTCACACACACAGCGTACCATGTGCCCAGTACAATGTATGGGGTATAATACAGATACCGCCTGTATGTGACCCACACACAGCGTACCATGTGCCCTGTACAATGTATGGAGGATTATGCAGATACCTCCTGTATGTGACACACACAGCGTACCATGAGCCCTGTAGAATGTATGGGGGATAATACAGATACCTCCTGTATGTGACACACACACAGCGTACCATGAGCCCTGTACAATGTATAGGGGATAATGCAGATACCACCTGTATGTGACACACATAGCGTACCATGTGCCTTATACAATGTATGGGGGATAATGCAGATACCTCCTGTATGTGACACACACAGTGTACCATGTGCCCTGTACAATGTATGGGGGATAATACAGATACCTCCTGTATGTGACACACACACACACACACAGCGTACCATGTGCACTGTACAATGTATGGGGGATAATGCAGATACCTCCTGTATGTGACACACAGCGTACCATGAGCCCTGTACAATGTATGGGGTATAATGCAGATACCTCCTGTATGTGACACACACACACACAGCGTACCTTGAGCCCTGTACAATGTATGGGGGATAATGCAGATACCTCCTGTATGTGACACACAGCGTACCATGAGCCCTGTACAATGTATGGGGGATAATGCAGATATCTCCTGTATGTGACACACACAGCGTACCATGTGCCCTGTACAATGTATGGGGGATAATGCAGTTACCTCCTATATGTGACACACACACAGCGTACCATGTGCCCTTTACAATGTATGGGGGATTATGCAGATACCTCCTGTATGTGACACACACACAGCGTACCATGAGCCCTGTACAATGTATGGGGGATAATACAGATACCTCCTGTATGTGACACACACACAGCGTACCATGAGCCCTGTACAATGTATAGGGGATAATGCAGATACCACCTGTATGTGACACACACAGCGAACCATGTGCCCTGTACAATGTATGGGGGATAATACAGATACCTCCTGTATGTGACACACACACAGCGTACCATGAGCCCTGTACAATATATGGGGGATAATGCAGATGCCACCTGTATGTGACACACACACACACAGCGTACCATGTGCCTTATACAATGTATGGGGGATAATGCAGATACCTCCTGTATGTGACACACACACACACAGCGTACCATGTGCCCTGTACAATGTATGGGGGCTAATGCAGATACCTCCTGTATGTGACACACACACACACACAGCTTACCATGAGCCCTGTACAATGTATGGGGTATAATGCAGATACCTCCTGTGTGTGACACAAAGACAGCGTACCATGAGCCCTGTACAATGTATTGGGGAAAATGCAGATACCTCCTGTATGTGACACACACACAGCGTACCATGAGCCCTGTACAATGTATGGGGGATAATACAGATACCTCCTGTATGTGACACACACACAGCGTACCATGTGCCCTGTACAATGTATGGGGGATAATACAGATACCTCCTGTATGTGACACACACACAGCGTACCATGAGCCCTGTACAATATATGGGGGATAATGCAGATGCCACCTGTATGTGACATACAGAGCGTACCATGTGCCCTGTACAATATATGGGGGATAATGCAGATGCCTCCTGTATGTGACACACACACACACAGCGTACCATGTGCCTTATACAATGTATGGGGGATAATGCAGATACCTCCTGTATGTGACACACACACACACACAGCGTACCATGTGCCCTGTACAATGTATGGGGGCTAATGCAGATACCTCCTGTATGTGACACACACACACACACAGCTTACCATGAGCCCTGTACAATGTATGGGGTATAATGCAGATACCTCCTGTGTGTAACACAAAGACAGCGTACCATGAGCCCTGTACAATGTATTGGGGAAAATGCAGATACCTCCTGTATGTGACACACACACAGCGTACCATGAGCCCTGTACAATGTATGGGGGATAATGCAGATACCTCCTGTATGTGATACACACACAGCGTATCATGAGCCCTGTACAATGTATGGGGGATAATGCAGATACCTCCCTTATGTGACACACACACACACAGCGTACCATGTGACCTGTACAATGTATGGAGGATAATGCAGATACCTCCTGTATGTGACACACACACACACACACACACACACACAGCGTACCATGTGCCCTGTACAATGTATGGGGGATAATGCAGATACCTCCTGTATGTGACACCCACAGCGTACCATGTGCCCTGTACAATGTATGGGGGATAATGCAGATGCCTCCTGTATGTGACACACACACACACAGCGTACCATGTGCCTTATACAATGTATGGGGGATAATGCAGATACCTCCTGTATGTGACACACAGCGTACCATGAGCCCTGTACAATGTATGGGGTATAATGCAGATACCTCCTGTATGTGACACACACACACACAGCGTACCATGTGCCCTGTACAATGTATGGGGTATAATACAGATACCTCCTGTATGTGACACACACAGCGAACCATGTGCCCTGTACAATGTATGGGGGATAATACAGATACCTCCTGTATGTGACACACACAGCGTACCATGAGCCCTGTACAATATATGGGGGATAATGCAGATGCCTCCTGTATGTGACACACACACACACAGCGTACCATGTGCCTTATACAATGTATGGGGGATAATGCAGATATCTCCTGTATGTGACACACACAGCGTACCATGAGCCCTGTACAATGTATGGGGGATAATACAGAAACCTCCTGTATGTGACACACACACAGCGTACCTTGAGCCCTGTACAATGTATGGGGGATAATGCAGATACCACCTGTATGTGACACACTCAGCGTACCATGAGCCCTGTACAATGTATGGGGGATAATGCAGATACCTCCTGTATGTGACACACATAGCATACCATGTGCCCTGTACAATGTATGGGGGATAATGCAGATACCTCCTGTATGTGACACACACACACAGCGTACCATGAGCCCTGTACAATGTATGGGGGATAATGCAGATACCTCCTGTATGTGACACACACACACAGCGTACCATGAGCCCTGTACAATGTATGGGGGATAATGCAGATATCTCCTGTATGTGACACACACACACAGCGTACCATGTGCCCTGTACAATGTATGGGGGATAATACAGATACCTCCTGTATGTGACACACACAGCGTACCATGAGCCCTGTACAATATATGGGGGATAATGCAGATGCCTCCTGTATGTGACACACACACACACAGCGTACCATGTGCCTTATACAATGTATGGGGGATAATGCAGATATCTCCTGTATGTAACACACACACACAGCATACCATGTGCCCTGTACAATGTATGGGGGATAATGCAGATACCTCCTGTATGTGACACACACACACAGCGTACCATGAGCCCTGTACAATGTATGGGGGATAATGCAGATACCTCCTGTATGTGACACACACACACAGCGTACCATGAGCCCTGTACAATGTATGGGGGATAATACAGATACCTCCTGTATGTGACACACACAGCGAACCATGTGCCCTGTACAATGTATGGGGGATAATACAGATACCTCCTGTATGTGACACACACAGCGTACCATGAGCCCTGTACAATGTATGGGGGATAATGCAGATACCACCTGTATGTGACACACTCAGCGTACCATGAGCCCTGTACAATGTATGGGGGATAATGCAGATACCTCCTGTATGTGACACACATAGCGTACCATGTGCCCTGTACAATGTATGGGGGATAATGCAGATACCTCCTGTATGTAACACACACACACAGCATACCATGTGCCCTGTACAATGTATGGGGGATAATGCAGATACCTCCTGTATGTGACACACACACACAGCGTACCATGAGCCCTGTACAATGTATGGGGGATAATGCAGATACCTCCTGTATGTGACACACACACACAGCGTACCATGAGCCCTGTACAATGTATGGGGGATAATGCAGATATCTCCTGTATGTGACACACACACACAGCGTACCATGTGCCCTGTACAATGTATGGGGGATAATGCAGATACCTCCTGTATGTGACACACACACAGCGTACCATGAGCCCTGTACAATGTATGGGGGATAATGCAGATATCTCCTGTATGTGACACACACACACAGTGTACCATGTGCCCTGTACAATGTATGGGGTATAATACAGATACCTCCTGTATGTGACACACACAGCGTACCATGTGCCCTGTACAATGTATGGGGGATAATGCAGATACCTCCTGTATGTGACACACATAAACAGTGTACCATGTGCCCTGTACAATGTATGGGGTATAATACAGATACCTCCTGTATGTGACACACACAGCGTACCATGTGCCCTGTACAATGTATGGGGGATAATGCAGATACCTCCTGTATGTGACACACACACAGCGTACCATGAGCCCTGTACAATGTATGGGGGATAATGCAGATACCTCCTGTATGTGACACACACACACAGCGTACCATGAGCCCTGTACAATGTATGGGGGATAATGCAGATATCTCCTGTATGTGACACACACACACAGCGTACCATGAGCCCTGTACAATGTATGGGGGATAATGCAGATATCTCCTGTATGTTACACACACAGCGTACCATGTGCCCTGTACAATGTATGGGGTATAATACAGATACCTCCTGTATGTGACACACACAGTGTACTATGAGCCCTGTACAATGTATGGGGGATAATGCAGATACCTTCTGTATGTGACAGACACACAGCGTACCATGAGACCTGTACAATGTATGGGGTATAATACAGATACCTCCTGTATGTGACACACAAAGCGTACCATGAGCCCTGTACAATGTATGGGGGATAATGCAGATACCTCCTGTATGTGACACACACACACACACAGCGTACCATGTGCCCTGTACAATGTATGGGGGATAATGCAGATACCTCCTGTATGTGACACACAGCGTACCATGAGCCCTGTACAATGTATGGGGTATAATGCAGATACCTCCTGTATGTGACACACACACACACACAGCGTACCTTGAGCCCTGTAGAATGTATGGGGGATAATGCAGATACCTCCTGTATGTGACACACAGCGTACCATGAGCCCTGTACAATGTATGGGGGATAATGCAGATATCTCCTGTATGTGACACACACAGCGTACCATGTGCCCTGTACAATGTATGGGGGATAATGCAGATATCTCCTGTATGTGACACACACACACACAGCGTACCATGTGCCCTGTACAATGTATGGGGGATAATGCAGATACCTCCTGTATGTGACACACACACAGTGTACCATGTGCCCTGTACAATGTATGGGGTATAATACAGATACCTCCTGTATGTGACACACACAGCGTACCATGTGCCCTGTACAATGTATGGGGGATAATGCAGATACCTCCTGTATGTGACACACACAAACAGTGTACCCTGTACAATGTATGGGGTATAATACAGATACCTCCTGTATGTGACACACACAGCGTACCATGTGCCCTGTACAATGTATGGGGGATAATGCAGATACATCCTGTATGTGACACACACACACAGCGTACCATGAGCCCTGTACAATGTATGGGGGATAATGCAGATATCTCCTGTATGTGACAGACACACAGCGTACCATGAGCCCTGTACAATGTATGGGGTATAATGCAGATACCTCCTGTATGTGACACACACACACACACACACACAGCGTACCTTGAGCCCTGTACAATGTATGGGGGATAATGCAGATACCTCCTGTATGTGACACACAGCGTACCATGAGCCCTGTACAATGTATGGGGGATAATGCTGATATCAACTGTATGTGACACACACAGCGTACAATGTATGGGGGATAATGCAGATACCTCCTATATGTGACACACACACACAGCGTACCATGTGCCCTTTACAATGTATGGGGGATAATGCAGATACCTCCTGTATGTGACACACACACAGCATACCATGAGCCCTGTACAATGTATGGGGGATAATGCAGATACCTCCTGTATGTGTCACACACACAGCGTACCATGTGCCCAGTACAATGTATGGGGTATAATACAGATACCGCCTGTATGTGACCCACACACAGCGTACCATGTGCCCTGTACAATGTATGGAGGATTATGCAGATACCTCCTGTATGTGACACACACAGCGTACCATGAGCCCTGTAGAATGTATGGGGGATAATACAGATACCTCCTGTATGTGACACACACACAGCGTACCATGAGCCCTGTACAATGTATAGGGGATAATGCAGATACCACCTGTATGTGACACACATAGCGTACCATGTGCCTTATACAATGTATGGGGGATAATGCAGATACCTCCTGTATGTGACACACACAGCGTACCATGTGCACTGTACAATGTATGGGGGATAATGCAGATACCTCCTGTATGTGACACACAGCGTACCATGAGCCCTGTACAATGTATGGGGTATAATGCAGATACCTCCTGTATGTGACACACACACACACAGCGTACCTTGAGCCCTGTACAATGTATGGGGGATAATGCAGATACCTCCTGTATGTGACACACAGCGTACCATGAGCCCTGTACAATGTATGGGGGATAATGCAGATATCTCCTGTATGTGACACACACAGCGTACCATGTGCCCTGTACAATGTATGGGGGATAATGCAGTTACCTCCTATATGTGACACACACACACAGCGTACCATGTGCCCTTTACAATGTATGGGGGATAATGCAGATACCTCCTGTATGTGTCACACACACAGCGTACCATGTGCCCAGTACAATGTATGGGGTATAATACAGATACCTCCTGTATGTGACCCACACACAGCGTACCATGTGCCCTGTACAATGTATGGAGGATTATGCAGATACCTCCTGTATGTGACACACACACAGCGTACCATGAGCCCTGTACAATGTATGGGGGATAATACAGATACCTCCTGTATGTGACACACACACAGCGTACCATGAGCCCTGTACAATGTATAGGGGATAATGCAGATACCACCTGTATGTGACACACACAGCGAACCATGTGCCCTGTACAATGTATGGGGGATAATACAGATACCTCCTGTATGTGACACACACACAGCGTACCATGAGCCCTGTACAATATATGGGGGATAATGCAGATGCCACCTGTATGTGACACACACAGCGTACCATGTGCCCTGTACAATATATGGGGGATAATGCAGATGCCTCCTGTATGTGACACACACACACACAGCGTACCATGTGCCTTATACAATGTATGGGGGATAATGCAGATACCTCCTGTATGTGACACACACACACACAGCGTACCATGTGCCCTATACAATGTATGGGGGCTAATGCAGATACCTCCTGTATGTGACACACACACACACACAGCTTACCATGAGCCCTGTACAATGTATGGGGTATAATGCAGATACCTCCTGTGTGTGACACACAGACAGCGTACCATGAGCCCTGTACAATGTATTGGGGATAATGCAGATACCTCCTGTATGTGACACACACACAGCGTACCATGAGCCCTGTACAATGTATGGGGGATAATGCAGATACCTCCTGTATGTGATACACACACAGCGTATCATGAGCCCTGTACAATGTATGGGGTATAATACAGATACCTCCTGTATGTGACACACACACAGCATACCATGTGCCCTGTACAATGTATGGGGGATAATGCAGATACCTCCCTTATGTGACACACACACACACAGCGTACCATGTGACCTGTACAATGTATGGAGGATAATGCAGATACCTCCTGTATGTGACACACACACACACAGCGTACCATGAGCCCTGTACAATGTATGGGGTATAATGCAGATATCTCCTGTATGTGACACACACACACAGTGTACCATGTGCCCTGTACAATGTATGGGGTATAATACAGATACCTCCTGTATGTGACACCCACAGCGTACCATGTGCCCTGTACAATGTATGGGGTATAATACAGATACCTCCTGTATGTGACACCCACAGCGTACCATGTGCCCTGTACAATGTATGGGGGATAATGCAGATGCCTCCTGTATGTGACACACACACACACAGCGTACCATGTGCCTTATACAATGTATGGGGGATAATGCAGATATCTCCTGTATGTGACACACACAGCGTACCATGAGCCCTGTACAATGTATGGGGGATAATACAGAAACCTCCTGTATGTGACACACACACAGCGTACCTTGAGCCCTGTACAATGTATGGAGGATAATGCAGATACCACCTGTATGTGACACACTCAGCGTACCATGAGCCCTGTACAATGTATGGGGGATAATGCAGATACCTCCTGTATGTGACACACATAGCGTACCATGTGCCCTGTACAATGTATGGGGGATAATGCAGATACCTCCTGTATGTAACACACACACACAGCGTACCATGTGCCCTGTACAATGTATGGGGGATAATGCAGATACCTCCTGTATGTGACACACACACACAGCGTACCATGAGCCCTGTACAATGTATGGGGGATAATGCAGATATCTCCTGTATGTGACACACACACACACAGCGTACCATGTGCCCTGTACAATGTATGGGGGATAATGCAGATACCTCCTGTATGTGACACACACACAGCGTACCATGAGCCCTGTACAATGTATGGGGGATAATGCAGATATCTCCTGTATGTGACACACACACACAGTGTACCATGTGCCCTGTACAATGTATGGGGTATAATACAGATACCTCCTGTATGTGACACACACAGCGTACCATGTGCCCTGTACAATGTATGGGGGATAATGCAGATACCTCCTGTATGTGACACACACAAACAGTGTACCATGTGCCCTGTACAATGTATGGGGTATAATACAGATACCTCCTGTATGTGACACACACAGCGTACCATGTGCCCTGTACAATGTATGGGGGATAATGCAGATACCTCCTGTATGTGACACACACACAGCGTACCATGAGCCCTGTACAATGTATGGGGGATAATGCAGATACCTCCTGTATGTGACACACACACAGCGTACCATGAGCCCTGTACAATGTATGGGGGATAATGCAGATACCTTCTGTATGTGACAGACACACAGCGTACCATGAGACCTGTACAATGTATGGGGTATAATACAGATACCTCCTGTATGTGACACACAAAGCGTACCATGAGCCCTGTACAATGTATGGGGGATAATGCAGATACCTCCTGTATGTGACACACAGCGTACCATGAGCCCTGTACAATGTATGGGGGATAATGCAGATATCTCCTGTATGTGACACACACAGCGTACCATGTGCCCTGTACAATGTATGGGGGATAATGCAGATACCTCCTATATGTGACACACACACACAGCGTACCATGTGCCCTTTACAATGTATGGGGGATAATGCAGATACCTCCTGTATGTGACAGACACACAGCGTACCATGAGCCCTGTACAATGTATGGGGGATAATGCAGATACCTCCTGTATGTGACACACACACAGCGTACCATGTGCCCAGTACAATGTATGGGGTATAATACAGATACCGCCTGTATGTGACCCACACACAGCGTACCATGAGCCCTGTACAATGTATAGGGGATAATGCAGATACCACCTGTATGTGACACACATAGCGTACCATGTGCCTTATACAATGTATGGGGGATAATGCAGATACCTCCTGTATGTGACACACACAGTGTACCATGTGCCCTGTACTATGTATGGGGGATAATTCAGATATCTCCTGTATGTGACACACACAGCGTACCAGGAGCCCTGTACAATGTATGGGGGATAATACAGAAACCTCCTGTATGTGACACACAGCGTACCATGAGCCATGTACAATGTATGGGGGATAATGCAGATACCTCCTGTATGTGACACACACACAGCATACCATGAGCCCTGTACAATGTATGGGGGATAATGCAGATACCTCCTGTATGTGTCACACACACAGCGTACCATGTGCCCAGTACAATGTATGGGGTATAATACAGATACCACCTGTATGTGACACACACAGCGTACCATGAGCCCTGTACAATGTATTGGGGATAATGCAGATACCTCCTGTATGTGACACACACACAGCATACCATGAGCCCTGTACAATGTATGGGGGATAATGCAGATACCTCCTGTATGTAACACACACACACAGCGTACCATGAGCCGTGTACAATGTATGGGGGATAATGCAGATACCTCCTGTATGTGACACACACAACGTACCATGAGCCCTGTACAATGTATGGGGTATAATGCAGATACCTCCTGTATGTGACACACACACACAGCGTACCATGAGCCCTGTACAATGTATGGGGGATAATGCAGATACCTCCTGTATGTGACACACACACACAGCGTACCATGTGCCCTATACAATGTATGGGGGCTAATGCAGATACCTCCTGTATGTGACACACACACACACACACACACACACAGCTTACCATGAGCCCTGTACAATGTATGGGATATAATGCAGATACCTCCTGTGTGTGACACACACACAGCGTACCATGAGCCCTGTACAATGTATGGGGGATAATGCAGATACCTCCTGTATGTGATACACACACAGCGTATCATGAGCCCTGTACAATGTATGGGGTATAATGCAGATACCTCCTGTATGTGACACACACACAGCGTACCATGTGCCCTATACAATGTATGGGGGATAATGCAGATACCTCCTGTATGTGACACACACACAGCGTACCATGAGCCCTGTACAATGTATGGGGGATAATACAGATACCTCCTGTATGTGACACACACACAGTGTACCATGAGTCCTGTACAATGTATAGGGGATAATGCAGATACCACCTGTATGTGACACACACACACAGCGTACCATGTGCCCTGTACAATGTATGGGGGATAATGCAGATACCTCCCTTATGTGACACACACACACACAGCGTACCATGTGCCCTGTACAATGTATGGGGTATAATACAGATACCTCCTGTATGTGACACACACACAGCATACCATGTGCCCTGTACAATGTATGGGGGATAATACAGATACCTCCTGTATGTGACACACACACAGCGTACCATGAGCCCTGTACAATGTATGGGAGATAATACAGATACCTCCTGTATGTGACACACACACAGCGTACCATGAGCCCTGTACTATGTATGGGGGATAATGCAGATACCTCCTGTATGTGACACTCATAGCGTACCATGTGCCCTGTACAATGTATGGGGGATAATACAGATACCACCTGTGTGTGACACACACAGCGTACCATGAGCCCTGTACAATGTATGGGGGATAATGCAGATACCTCCTGTATGTGACAAACATAGCGTACCATGTGCCCTGTACAATGTATGGGGGATAATGCAGATACCTCCTGTATGTAACACACACACAGCGTACCATGAGCCCTGTACAATGTATGGGGGATAATGCAGATATCTCCTGTATGTGACACACACACACACACACACACACACACACACACAGCGTACCATGTGCCCTGTACAATGTATGGGGGATAATGCAGATACCTCCTGTATGTGACACACACACAGCGTACCATGAGCCCTGTGAAATGTATGGGGGATAATGCAGATACCTCCTGTATGTGACACACACACAGCGTACCATGAGCCCTGTACAATGTATGGGGGATAATGCAGATACCTCCTGTATGTGACACACACACACAGCGTACCATGAGCCCTGTACAATGTATGGGGGATAATGCAGATATCTCCTGTATGTGACACACACACACACAGCGTACCATGTGCCCTGTACAATGTATGGGGTATAATACAGATACCTCCTGTATGTGACACACAAAGCGTACCATGAGCCCTGTACAATGTATGGGGGATAATGCAGATACCTCCTGTATGTGACACACACACACAGCGTACCATGAGCCCTGTACAATGTATGGGGGATAATGCAGATATCTCCTGTATGTGACACACACACACAGCGTACCATGTGCCCTGTACAATGTATGGGGGATAATGCAGATACCTCCTGTATGTGACACACACACAGCGTACCATGAGCCCTGTACAATGTATGGGGGATAATGCAGATATCTCCTGTATGTGACACACACACACAGTGTACCATGTGCCCTGTACAATGTATGGGGTATAATACAGATACCTCCTGTATGTGACACACACAGCGTACCATGTGCCCTGTACAATGTATGGGGGATAATGCAGATACCTCCTGTATGTGACACACATAAACAGTGTACCATGTGCCCTGTACAATGTATGGGGTATAATACAGATACCTCCTGTATGTGACACACACAGCGTACCATGTGCCCTGTACAATGTATGGGGGATAATGCAGATACCTCCTGTATGTGACACACACACAGCGTACCATGAGCCCTGTACAATGTATGGGGGATAATGCAGATACCTCCTGTATGTGACACACACACAGCGTACCATGAGCCCTGTACAATGTATGGGGGATAATGCAGATACCTCCTGTATGTGACACACACACACAGCGTACCATGAGCCCTGTACAATGTATGGGGGATAATGCAGATATCTCCTGTATGTTACACACACAGCGTACCATGTGCCCTGTACAATGTATGGGGTATAATACAGATACCTCCTGTATGTGACACACACAGTGTACTATGAGCCCTGTACAATGTATGGGGGATAATGCAGATACCTTCTGTATGTGACAGACACACAGCGTACCATGAGACCTGTACAATGTATGGGGTATAATACAGATACCTCCTGTATGTGACACACAAAGCGTACCATGAGCCCTGTACAATGTATGGGGGATAATGCAGATACCTCCTGTATGTGACACACACACACACACACACACAGCGTACCATGTGCCCTGTACAATGTATGGGGGATAATGCAGATACCTCCTGTATGTGACACACAGCGTACCATGAGCCCTGTACAATGTATGGGGTATAATGCAGATACCTCCTGTATGTGACACACACACACACACAGCGTACCTTGAGCCCTGTAGAATGTATGGGGGATAATGCAGATACCTCCTGTATGTGACACACAGCGTACCATGAGCCCTGTACAATGTATGGGGGATAATGCAGATATCTCCTGTATGTGACACACACAGCGTACCATGTATGGGGGATAATGCAGATACCTCCTATATGTGACACACACACACAGCGTACCATGTGCCCTTTACAATGTATGGGGGATAATGCAGATACCTCCTGTATGTGACACACACACAGCATACCATGAGCCCTGTACAATGTATGGGGGATAATGCAGATACCTCCTGTATGTGTCACACACACAGCGTACCATGTGCCCAGTACAATGTATGGGGTATAATACAGATACCGCCTGTATGTGACCCACACACAGCGTACCATGTGCCCTGTACAATGTATGGAGGATTATGCAGATACCTCCTGTATGTGACACACACAGCGTACCATGAGCCCTGTAGAATGTATGGGGGATAATACAGATACCTCCTGTATGTGACACACACACAGCGTACCATGAGCCCTGTACAATGTATAGGGGATAATGCAGATACCACCTGTATGTGACACACATAGCGTACCATGTGCCTTATACAATGTATGGGGGATAATGCAGATACCTCCTGTATGTGACACACACAGCGTACCATGTGCACTGTACAATGTATGGGGGATAATGCAGATACCTCCTGTATGTGACACACAGCGTACCATGAGCCCTGTACAATGTATGGGGTATAATGCAGATACCTCCTGTATGTGACACACACACACACACAGCGTACCATGTGCCTTATACAATGTATGGGGGATAATGCAGATACCTCCTGTATGTGACACACACACACACAGCGTACCATGTGCCCTATACAATGTATGGGGGCTAATGCAGATACCTCCTGTATGTGACACACACACACACACAGCTTACCATGAGCCCTGTACAATGTATGGGGTATAATGCAGATACCTCCTGTGTGTGACACACAGACAGCGTACCATGAGCCCTGTACAATGTATTGGGGATAATGCAGATACCTCCTGTATGTGACACACACACAGCGTACCATGAGCCCTGTACAATGTATGGGGGATAATGCAGATACCTCCTGTATGTGATACACACACAGCGTATCATGAGCCCTGTACAATGTATGGGGTATAATACAGATACCTCCTGTATGTGACACACACACAGCATACCATGTGCCCTGTACAATGTATGGGGGATAATGCAGATACCTCCCTTATGTGACACACACACACACAGCGTACCATGTGACCTGTACAATGTATGGAGGATAATGCAGATACCTCCTGTATGTGACACACACACACACAGCGTACCATGAGCCCTGTACAATGTATGGGGTATAATGCAGATATCTCCTGTATGTGACACACACACACAGTGTACCATGTGCCCTGTACAATGTATGGGGTATAATACAGATACCTCCTGTATGTGACACCCACAGCGTACCATGTGCCCTGTACAATGTATGGGGTATAATACAGATACCTCCTGTATGTGACACCCACAGCGTACCATGTGCCCTGTACAATGTATGGGGGATAATGCAGATGCCTCCTGTATGTGACACACACACACACAGCGTACCATGTGCCTTATACAATGTATGGGGGATAATGCAGATATCTCCTGTATGTGACACACACAGCGTACCATGAGCCCTGTACAATGTATGGGGGATAATACAGAAACCTCCTGTATGTGACACACACACAGCGTACCTTGAGCCCTGTACAATGTATGGAGGATAATGCAGATACCACCTGTATGTGACACACTCAGCGTACCATGAGCCCTGTACAATGTATGGGGGATAATGCAGATACCTCCTGTATGTGACACACATAGCGTACCATGTGCCCTGTACAATGTATGGGGGATAATGCAGATACCTCCTGTATGTAACACACACACACAGCGTACCATGTGCCCTGTACAATGTATGGGGGATAATGCAGATACCTCCTGTATGTGACACACACACACAGCGTACCATGAGCCCTGTACAATGTATGGGGGATAATGCAGATATCTCCTGTATGTGACACACACACACACAGCGTACCATGTGCCCTGTACAATGTATGGGGGATAATGCAGATACCTCCTGTATGTGACACACACACAGCGTACCATGAGCCCTGTACAATGTATGGGGGATAATGCAGATATCTCCTGTATGTGACACACACACACAGTGTACCATGTGCCCTGTACAATGTATGGGGTATAATACAGATACCTCCTGTATGTGACACACACAGCGTACCATGTGCCCTGTACAATGTATGGGGGATAATGCAGATACCTCCTGTATGTGACACACACAAACAGTGTACCATGTGCCCTGTACAATGTATGGGGTATAATACAGATACCTCCTGTATGTGACACACACAGCGTACCATGTGCCCTGTACAATGTATGGGGGATAATGCAGATACCTCCTGTATGTGACACACACACAGCGTACCATGAGCCCTGTACAATGTATGGGGGATAATGCAGATACCTCCTGTATGTGACACACACACAGCGTACCATGAGCCCTGTACAATGTATGGGGGATAATGCAGATACCTTCTGTATGTGACAGACACACAGCGTACCATGAGACCTGTACAATGTATGGGGTATAATACAGATACCTCCTGTATGTGACACACAAAGCGTACCATGAGCCCTGTACAATGTATGGGGGATAATGCAGATACCTCCTGTATGTGACACACACACACACAGCGTACCATGTGCCCTGTACAATGTATGGGGGATAATGCAGATACCTCCTGTATGTGACACACAGCGTACCATGAGCCCTGTACAATGTATGGGGGATAATGCAGATATCTCCTGTATGTGACA
This sequence comes from Taudactylus pleione, assembly GCA_031769625.1. NCBI lineage: Eukaryota > Metazoa > Chordata > Amphibia > Anura > Myobatrachidae > Taudactylus > Taudactylus pleione. Next base: position 440,743 of record JAUIMM010001389.1, read on the forward strand.
CACACAGCGTACCATGTGCCCTGTACAATGTATGGGGGATAATGCAGATACCTCCTATATGTGACACACACACACAGCGTACCATGTGCCCTTTACAATGTATGGGGGATAATGCAGATACCTCCTGTATGTGACACACACACAGCGTACCATGTGCCCAGTACAATGTATGGGGTATAATACAGATACCGCCTGTATGTGACCCACACACAGCGTACCATGAGCCCTGTACAATGTATAGGGGATAATGCAGATACCACCTGTATGTGACACACATAGCGTACCATGTGCCTTATACAATGTATGGGGGATAATGCAGATACCTCCTGTATGTGACACACACAGTGTACCATGTGCCCTGTACTATGTATGGGGGATAATTCAGATATCTCCTGTATGTGACACACACAGCGTACCAGGAGCCCTGTACAATGTATGGGGGATAATACAGAAACCTCCTGTATGTGACACACAGCGTACCATGAGCCCTGTACAATGTATGGGGGATAATGCAGATACCTCCTGTATGTGACACACACACAGCATACCATGAGCCCTGTACAATGTATGGGGGATAATGCAGATACCTCCTGTATGTGTCACACACACAGCGTACCATGTGCCCAGTACAATGTATGGGGTATAATACAGATACCACCTGTATGTGACACACACAGCGTACCATGAGCCCTGTACAATGTATTGGGGATAATGCAGATACCTCCTGTATGTGACACACACACAGCATACCATGAGCCCTGTACAATGTATGGGGGATAATGCAGATACCTCCTGTATGTGACACACACACACAGCGTACCATGAGCCCTGTACAATGTATGGGGGATAATGCAGATACCTCCTGTATGTGACACACACAACGTACCATGAGCCCTGTACAATGTATGGGGTATAATGCAGATACCTCCTGTATGTGACACACACACACAGCGTACCATGAGCCCTGTACAATGTATGGGGGATAATGCAGATACCTCCTGTATGTGACACACACACACAGCGTACCATGTGCCCTATACAATGTATGGGGGCTAATGCAGATACCTCCTGTATGTGACACACACACACACACACACACACACACAGCTTACCAAGAGCCCTGTACAATGTATGGGATATAATGCAGATACCTCCTGTGTGTGACACACACACAGCGTACCATGAGCCCTGTACAATGTATGGGGGATAATGCAGATACCTCCTGTATGTGATACACACACAGCGTATCATGAGCCCTGTACAATGTATGGGGTATAATGCAGATACCTCCTGTATGTGACACACACACAGCGTACCATGTGCCCTATACAATGTATGGGGGATAATGCAGATACCTCCTGTATGTGACACACACACAGCGTACCATGAGCCCTGTACAATGTATGGGGGATAATACAGATACCTCCTGTATGTGACACACACACAGTGTACCATGAGTCCTGTACAATGTATAGGGGATAATGCAGATACCACCTGTATGTGACACACACACACAGCGTACCATGTGCCCTGTACAATGTATGGGGGATAATGCAGATACCTCCCTTATGTGACACACACACACACAGCGTACCATGTGCCCTGTACAATGTATGGGGTATAATACAGATACCTCCTGTATGTGACACACACACAGCATACCATGTGCCCTGTACAATGTATGGAGGATAATGCAGATACCTCCTGTATGTGACACACACACACAGCGTACCATGAGCCCTATACAATGTATGGGGGATAATGCAGATACCTCCTGTATGTGACACACACACAGCGTACCATGAGCCCTGTACAATGTATGGGGGATAATACAGATACCTCCTGTATGTGACACACACACAGCGTACCATGAGCCCTGTACAATGTATGGGAGATAATACAGATACCTCCTGTATGTGACACACACACAGCGTACCATGAGCCCTGTACTATGTATGGGGGATAATGCAGATACCTCCTGTATGTGACACTCATAGCGTACCATGTGCCCTGTACAATGTATGGGGGATAATACAGATACCACCTGTGTGTGACACACACAGCGTACCATGAGCCCTGTACAATGTATGGGGGATAATGCAGATACCTCCTGTATGTGACAAACATAGCGTACCATGTGCCCTGTACAATGTATGGGGGATAATGCAGATACCTCCTGTATGTAACACACACACAGCGTACCATGAGCCCTGTACAATGTATGGGGGATAATGCAGATATCTCCTGTATGTGACACACACACACACACACACACACACACAGCGTACCATGTGCCCTGTACAATGTATGGGGGATAATGCAGATACCTCCTGTATGTGACACACACACAGCGTACCATGAGCCCTGTGAAATGTATGGGGGATAATGCAGATACCTCCTGTATGTGACACACACACAGCGTACCATGAGCCCTGTACAATGTATGGGGGATAATGCAGATACCTCCTGTATGTGACACACACACACAGCGTACCATGAGCCCTGTACAATGTATGGGGGATAATGCAGATATCTCCTGTATGTGACACACACACACACAGCGTACCATGTGCCCTGTACAATGTATGGGGTATAATACAGATACCTCCTGTATGTGACACACAAAGCGTACCATGAGCCCTGTACAATGTATGGGGGATAATGCAGATATCTCCTGTATGTGACACACACACAGCGTACCATGAGCCCTGAACAATGTATGGGGGATAATGCAGATATCTCCTGTATGTGACACACACACAGCGTACCATCAACCCTGTACAATGTATGGGGGATAATGCAGATTCCTCCTGTATGTGACACACACACAGCGTACCATGAGCCCTGTACAATGTATGGGGGATAATGCAGATACCTCCTGTATGTGACACACACACAGCATACCATGAGCCCTGTACAATGTATGGGGGATAATGCAGATACCTCCTGTATGTGTCACACACACAGCGTACCATGTGCCCAGTACAATGTATGGGGTATAATACAGATACCACCTGTATGTGACACACACAGTGTACCATGAGCCCTGTACAATGTATTGGGGATAATGCAGATACCTCCTGTATGTGACACACACACAGCATACCATGAGCCCTGTACAATGTATGGGGGATAATGCAGATACCTCCTGTATGTAACACACACACACAGCGTACCATGAGCCCTGTACAATGTATGGGGGATAATGCAGATACCTCCTGTATGTGACACACACAACGTACCATGAGCCCTGTACAATGTATGGGGTATAATGCAGATACCTCCTGTATGTGACACACACACACAGCGTACCATGAGCCCTGTACAATGTATGGGGGATAATGCAGATACCTCCTGTATGTGACACACACACACAGCGTACCATGTGCCCTATACAATGTATGGGGGCTAATGCAGATACCTCCTGTATGTGACACACACACACACACACACACACACACACAGCTTACCATGAGCCCTGTACAATGTATGGGGGATAATGCAGATACCTCCTGTATGTGATACACACACAGCGTATCATGAGCCCTGTACAATGTATGGGGTATAATGCAGATACCTCCTGTATGTGACACACACACAGCGTACCATGTGCCCTATACAATGTATGGGGGATAATGCAGATACCTCCTGTATGTGACACACACACAGCGTACCATGAGCCCTGTACAATGTATGGGGGATAATACAGATACCTCCTGTATGTGACACACACACAGTGTACCATGAGTCCTGTACAATGTATAGGGGATAATGCAGATACCACCTGTATGTGACACACACACACAGCGTACCATGTGCCCTGTACAATGTATGGGGGATAATGCAGATACCTCCCTTATGTGACACACACACACACAGCGTACCATGTGCCCTGTACAATGTATGGGGTATAATACAGATACCTCCTGTATGTGACACACACACAGCATACCATGTGCCCTGTACAATGTATGGAGGATAATGCAGATACCTCCTGTATGTGACACACACACACAGCGTACCATGAGCCCTATACAATGTATGGGGGATAATGCAGATACCTCCTGTATGTGACACACACACAGCGTACCATGAGCCCTGTACAATGTATGGGGGATAATACAGATACCTCCTGTATGTGACACACACACAGCGTACCATGAGCCCTGTACAATGTATGGGAGATAATACAGATACCTCCTGTATGTGACACACACACAGCGTACCATGAGCCCTGTACAATGTATAGGGTATAATGCAGATACCACCTGTATGTGACACACACAGCGTACCATGTGCCCTGTACAATGTATGGGGGATAATACAGATACCTCCTGTATGTGACACACACACACAGCGTACCATGAGCCCTGTACTATGTATGGGGGATAATGCAGATACCTCCTGTATGTGACACTCATAGCGTACCATGTGCCCTGTACAATGTATGGGGGATAATACAGATACCACCTGTGTGTGACACACACAGCGTACCATGAGCCCTGTACAATGTATGGGGGATAATGCAGATACCTCCTGTATGTGACAAACATAGCGTACCATGTGCCCTGTACAATGTATGGGGGATAATGCAGATACCTCCTGTATGTAACACACACACAGCGTACCATGAGCCCTGTACAATGTATGGGGGATAATGCAGATATCTCCTGTATGTGACACACACACACACACACACACACACACACACACACACACACACACACAGCGTACCATGTGCCCTGTACAATGTATGGGGGATAATGCAGATACCTCCTGTATGTGACACACACACAGCGTACCATGAGCCCTGTGAAATGTATGGGGGATAATGCAGATACCTCCTGTATGTGACACACACACAGCGTACCATGAGCCCTGTACAATGTATGGGGGATAATGCAGATACCTCCTGTATGTGACACACACACACAGCGTACCATGAGCCCTGTACAATGTATGGGGGATAATGCAGATATCTCCTGTATGTGACACACACACACACAGCGTACCATGTGCCCTGTACAATGTATGGGGTATAATACAGATACCTCCTGTATGTGACACACAAAGCGTACCATGAGCCCTGTACAATGTATGGGGGATAATGCAGATATCTCCTGTATGTGACACACACACAGCGTACCATGAGCCCTGAACAATGTATGGGGGATAATGCAGATATCTCCTGTATGTGACACACACACAGCGTACCATCAACCCTGTACAATGTATGGGGGATAATGCAGATTCCTCCTGTATGTGACACACACACAGCGTACCATGAGCCCTGTACAATGTATGGGGGATAATGCAGATACCTCCTGTATGTGACACACATAGCGTACCATGTGCCCTGTACAATGTATAGGGGATAATGCAGATACCTCCTGTATGTAACACACACACACAGCGTACCATGTGCCCTGTACAATGTATGGGGGATAATGCAGATACCTCCTGTATGTGACACACACAGCGTACCATGAGCCCTGTACAATGTATGGGGGATAATGCAGATACCTCCTGTATGTGACACACACACAGCGTACCATGAGCCCTGTACAATGTATGGGGGATAATGCAGATACCTCCTGTATGTGACACACACACACACACACACAACGTACCATGAGCCCTGTACAATGTATGGGGGATAATGCAGATACCTCCTGTATGTGACACACACAGCGTACCATGTGCCCTGTACAATGTATGGGGGATAATGCAGATACCTCCTGTATGTGATACACACACAGCGTATCATGAGCCCTGTACAATATATGGGGTATAATACAGATACCTCCTGTATGTGACACACACACAGCATACCATGTGCCCTGTACAATGTATGGAGGATAATGCAGATACCTCCTGTATGTGACACACACAGCGTACCATGATCCCCGTACAATGTATGGGGTATAATGCAGATACCTCCTGTATGTGACACACACAGCGTACCATGATCCCCGTACAATGTATGGGGTATAATGCAGATACCTCCTGTATGTGACACACACACAGCGTACCATGAGCCCTGTACAATGTATGGGGGATAATGCAGATACCTCCTGTATGTGACACACACACAAAGTGTACCATGAGCCCTGTACAATGTATGGGGTATAATGCAGATACCTCCTGTATGTGACACACACACACAGCGTACCATGTGCCCTGTACAATGTATGGGGGATAATGCAGATATCTCCTGTATGTGACACACACAGCGTACCATGAGCCCTGTACAATGTATGGGGGATAATGCAGATACCTCCTGTGTGTGACACACATAGCGTACTATGAGCCCTGTACAATGTGTTGGGGATAATGCAGATACCTCCTGTATGTGACACACACACAGCGTACCATGAGCCCTGTACAATGTATGGGGGATAATGCAGATACCTCCTGTATGTGATACACACACAGCGTATCATGAGCCCTGTACAATATATGGGGTATAATACAGATACCTCCTGTATGTGACACACACACAGCATACCATGTGCCCTGTACAATGTATGGAGGATAATGCAGATACCTCCTGAATGTGACACACACACACACACAGCGTACCATGTGCCCTGTACAATGTATGAGGGATAATGCAGATATCTCCTGTATGTGACACACACACACAGCGTACCATGTGCCCTGAACAATGTATGGGGTATAATACAGATACCTCCTGTATGTGACACACACAGCGTACCATATGCCCTGTACTATGTATGGGGGATAATGCAGATATTTCCTGTATGTGACACACACACCGTACCATGAGCCCTGTACAATGTATGGGGGATAATGCAGATATCTCCTGTATGTGACACACACACACAGCGTACCATGTGCCCTGTACAATGTATGGGGTATAATACAGATACCTCCTGTATGTGACACACACAGCGTACCATATGCCCTGTACTATGTATGGGGGATAATGCAGATATCTCCTGTATGTGACACACACACAGCGTACCATGAACCCTGTACAATGTATGGGGGATAATGCAGATTCCTCCTGTATGTGACACACACACAGCGTACCATGAGCCCTGTACAATGTATGGGGGATAATGCAGATACCTCCTGTATGTGACACACATAGCATACCATGTGCCCTGTACAATGTATAGGGGATAATGCAGATACCTCCTGTATGTGACACACACACAGCGTACCATGAGCCCTGTACAATGTATGGGGGATAATGCAGATACCTCCTGTATGTGACACACACACACAGTGTACCATGAGCCCTGTACAATGTATGGGGTATAATGCAGATACCTCCTGTATGTGACACACACACACAGCGTACCATGTGCCCTGTACAATGTATGGGGGATAATGCAGATATCTCCTGTATGTGACACACACAGCGTACCATGAGCCCTGTACAATGTATGGGGGATAATGCAGATACCTCCTGTGTGTGACACACATAGCGTACCATGAGCCCTGTACAATGTGTTGGGGATAATGCAGATACCTCCTGTATGTGACACACACACAGCGTACCATGAGCCCTGTACAATGTATGGGGGATAATGCAGATACCTCCTGTATGTGATACACACACAGCGTATCATGAGCCCTGTACAATATATGGGGTATAATACAGATACCTCCTGTATGTGACACACACACAGCATACCATGTGCCCTGTACAATGTATGGAGGATAATGCAGATACCTCCTGTATGTGACACACACACACACAGCGTACCATGTGCCCTGTACAATGTATGAGGGATAATGCAGATATCTCCTGTATGTGACACACACACACAGCGTACCATGTGCCCTGAACAATGTATGGGGTATAATACAGATACCTCCTGTATGTGACACACACAGCGTACCATATGCCCTGTACTATGTTTGGGGGATAATGCAGATATCTCCTGTATGTGACACACACCGTACCATGAGCCCTGTACAATGTATGGGGGATAATGCAGATATCTCCTGTATGTGACACACACACACAGCGTACCATGTGCCCTGTACAATGTATGGGGTATAATACAGATACCTCCTGTATGTGACACACACAGCGTACCATATGCCCTGTACTATGTATGGGGGATAATGCAGATATCTCCTGTATGTGACACACACACAGCGTACCATGAACCCTGTACAATGTATGGGGGATAATGCAGATACCTCCTGTATGTGACACACACACAGCGTACCATGAGCCCTGTACAATGTATGGGGGATAATGCAGATACCTCCTGTATGTGACACACATAGCATACCATGTGCCCTGTACAATGTATAGGGGATAATGCAGATACCTCCTGTATGTGACACACACACACAGCGTACCATGATCCCTGTACAATGTATGGGGTATAATGCAGATACCTCCTGTATGTGACACACACACAGCGTACCATGAGCCCTGTACAATGTATGGGGGATAATGCAGATATCTCCTGTATGTGACACACACACAGCGTACCATGAACCCTGTACAATGTATGGGGGATAATGCAGATTCCTCCTGTATGTGACACACACACAGCGTACCATGAGCCCTGTACAATGTATGGGGGATAATGCAGATACCTCCTGTATGTGACACACATAGCATACCATGTGCCCTGTACAATGTATATGGGATAATGCAGATACCTCCTGTATGTAACACACACACAGCGTACCATGTGCCCTGTACAATGTATGGGGGATAATGCAGATACCTCCTGTATGTGACACACACAGCGTACCATGAGCCCTGTACAATGTATGGGGGATAATGCAGATACCTCCTGTATGTGACACACACACACAGCGTACCATGAGCCCTGTACAATGTATGGGGGATAATGCAGATATCTCCTGTATGTGACACACACAGCGTACCATGAGCCCTGTACAATGTATGGGGGATAATGCAGATACCTCCTATATGTGACACACACACAGCGTACCATGAGCCCTGTACAATGTATGGGGGATAATGCAGATACCTCCTGTATGTGACACACACACAGCGTACCATGAGCCCTGTACAATGTATGGGGGATAATGCAGATACCTCCTGTATGTGACACACACACACAGCGTACCATGAGCCCTGTACAATGTATGGGGGATAATGCAGATACCTCCTGTATGTGACACACACACAGCGTACCATGAGCCCTGTACAATGTATGGGGGATAATGCAGATACCTCCTGTATGTGACACACACACACAGCGTACCATGAGCCCTGTACAATGTATGGGGGATAATGCAGATACCTCCTGTATGTGACACACATAGCATACCATGTGCCCTGTACAATGTATAGGGGATAATGCAGATACCTCCTGTATGTGACACACACACACAGCGTACCATGATCCCTGTACAATGTATGGGGTATAATGCAGATACCTCCTGTATGTGACACACACACAGCGTACCATGAGCCCTGTACAATGTATGGGGGATAATGCAGATACCTCCTGTATGTGACACACACACAGCGTACCATGTGCCCTGTACAATGTATGGGGGATAATGCAGATATCTCCTGTATGTGACACACACAGCGTACCATGAGCCCTGTACAATGTATGGGGGATAATGCAGATACCTCCTGTGTGTGACACACATAGCGTACCATGAGCCCTGTACAATGTGTTGGGGATAATTCAGATACCTCCTGTATGTGACACACACACAGCGTACCATGAGCCCTGTACAATGTATGGGGTATAATGCAGATACCTCCTGTATGTGACACACACACAGCGTACCATGAGCCCTGTACAATGTATGGGGGATAATGCAGATACCTCCTGTGTGTGACACACACACACACAGAGTACCATGAGCCCTGTACAATGTATGGGGGATAATGCAGATACCTCCTGTATGTGACACACACAGCGTACCATGATCCCCGTACAATGTATGGGGTATAATGCAGATACCTCCTGTATGTGACACACACACAGCGTACCATGAGCCCTGTACAATGTATGGGGGATAATGCAGATACCTCCTGTATGTGACACACACACACAGTGTACCATGAGCCCTGTACAATGTATGGGGTATAATGCAGATACCTCCTGTATGTGACACACACAGCGTACCATGAGCCCTGTACAATGTATGGGGGATAATGCAGATACCTCCTGTGTGTGACACACACACAGCGTACCATGAGCCCTGTACAATGTATGGGGGATAATGCAGATACCTCCTGTATGTGATACACACACAGCGTATCATGAGCCCTGTACAATATATGGGGTATAATACAGATACCTCCTGTATGTGACACACACACAGCATACCATGTGCCCTGTACAATGTATGGAGGATAATGCAGATACCTCCTGTATGTGACACACACACACACAGCGTACCATGTGCCCTGTACAATGTATGAGGGATAATGCAGATATCTCCTGTATGTGACACACACACACAGCGTACCATGTGCCCTGAACAATGTATGGGGTATAATACAGATACCTCCTGTATGTGACACACACACACAGCGTACCATGAGCCCTGTACAATGTATGGGGGATAATGCAGATACCTCCTGTATGTGACACACACACAGCGTACCATGAGCCCTGTACAATGTATGGGGGATAATACAGATACCTCCTGTATGTGACACACACAGCGTACCATGTGCCCTGTACAATGTATGGGGGATAATGCAGATACCTCCTGCATGTGACACACACAGCGTACCATGATCCCTGTACAATGTATGGGGTATAATGCAGATACCTCCTGTATGTGACACACACACAGCGTACCATGAGCCCTGTACAATGTATGTGGTATAATGTAGATACCTCCTGTATGTGACACACACACAGCATACCATGTGCCCTGTACAATGTATGGAGGATAATGCAGATACCTCCTGTATGTGACACACACACACACAGCGTACCATGTGCCCTGTACAATGTATGAGGGATAATGCAGATATCTCCTGTATGTGACACACACACACAGCGTACCATGTGCCCTGAACAATGTATGGGGTATAATACAGATACCTCCTGTATGTGACACACACAGCGTACCATATGCCCTGTACTATGTATGGGGGATAATGCAGATATCTCCTGTATGTGACACACACACCGTACCATGAGCCCTGTACAATGTATGGGGGATAATGCAGATATCTCCTGTATGTGACACACACACACAGCGTACCATGTGCCCTGTACAATGTATGGGGTATAATACAGATACCTCCTGTATGTGACACACACAGCGTACCATATGCCCTGTACTATGTATGGGGGATAATGCAGATATCTCCTGTATGTGACACACACACAGCGTACCATGAACCCTGTACAATGTATGGGGGATAATGCAGATTCCTCCTGTATGTGACACACACACAGCGTACCATGAGCCCTGTACAATGTATGGGGGATAATGCAGATACCTCCTGTATGTGACACACATAGCATACCATGTGCCCTGTACAATGTATAGGGGATAATGCAGATACCTCCTGTATGTGACACACACACACAGCGTACCATGATCCCTGTACAATGTATGGGGTATAATGCAGATACCTCCTGTATGTGACACACACACAGCGTACCATGAGCCCTGTACAATGTATGGGGGATAATGCAGATACCTCCTGTATGTGACACACACACACAGAGTACCATGAGCCCTGTACAATGTATGGGGTATAATACAGATACCTCCTGTATGTGACACACAGCGTACCATATGCCCTGTACAATGTATATGGGATAATGCAGATACCTCCTGTATGTAACACACACACACAGCGTACCATGAGCCCTGTACAATGTATGGGGGATAATGCAGATATCTCCTGTATGTGACACACACAGCGTACCATGAGCCCTGTACAATGTATGGGGGATAATGCAGATACCTCCTATATGTGACACACACATAGCGTACCATGAGCCCTGTACAATGTATGGGGGATAATGCAGATACCTCCTGTATGTGACACACACACAGCGTACCATGAGCCCTGTACAATGTATGGGGGATAATGCAGATACCTCCTGTATGTGACACACACACACACAGCGTACCATGAGCTCTGTACAATGTATGGGGGATAATGCAGATACCTCCTGTATGTGACACACACACAGCGTACCATGAGCCCTGTACAATGTATGGGGTATAATGCAGATACCTCCTGTATGTGACACACATATACACACAGCGTACCATGAGCCCTGTACAATGTATGGGGGATAATGCAGATACCTCCTATATGTGACACACACACAGCGTACCATGTGCCCTGTACAATGAATGGGGGATAATGCAGATACCTCCTGTATGTGACACACACACACAGCGTACCATGAGCCCTGTACAATGTATGGGGGATAATGCAGATACCTCCTGTATATGACACACACAGTGTACCATGTGCCCTGTACAATGTGGTGGGGAAGGTGCAGATATCCCCTGTATGTTAAATCTGCCTACCTCTATAGGAGTCAGGTTGACTTCATAATTTTCTTTGCCAAACTTTCTAATTACTTCAAATGGCCCTTGCCACTTTGCTAGGAGTTTACTACCCTGAGTAGGTAACAAAAAGACTTTATCCCCACTCAGCAAATTTTGAGTCTCCTGTACATTTACAAAATTTTCCCTGTCCAATTCACTTAGTAGGTTTATGCAATTATGCATCTGGATCACGTATTGAGAGATACTGTCGCCCTCTATTGATTGTTCTTTCCATGCTTCCCGCAGAATGTCGGGAAGACCACGTGCAGGGGTGTATCTACAGAGGAGTGTGCCCAGAGTCTATAGCGCATGCGCAAGTCACTGGGACAATGGCCGCAGCAGGCATTTTCCCTGTCCTTCGCAAACGATGGGAAAATGGCCGGGGTGGCCATTTTCTAGCTGTTTTTACAGTGCCACCCCCCTGCGCCGACATGGAACTCCGGAGAGGTTAGTATACTATGTGGTGCGGGGCCCCCTGGACCCAGGGGCCTGTGTGCCACGCACACCCTGCACACATTATAGATAAGCCCCTAACCCAGTGGCTTCCTCCCATAAAGAAGCTCAAAAGGGGCAAAGCCAGTAGAAGCCCGGGGCACTTCTCCAATTGCAAACAACAAAACAGGGTAGAAGCTCAGCCCACTTTTTTCTGTGTCTATAAACTTCTTTAACATTGACTTTAGTGTACGGTTGAATCTTTCGACTAAGCCACCTGTTTGGGGATGATATACGGAAGTTCTGAGAGATTTAATTTTTAACAACTTTAACGCTCCCTGCAATAACTTAAACATAAAGTTTATCCTTTGATCGGCAAGAATTTCTTTAGGTAATCCAACTCTGGAAAACAGCTCTAATAACTTAGGCCCTCATTCAGAGCCGTTCGCTATTTGTGGTCGTTCGTTCAAAAACAAGGGGTGGCTATTCAAATGATCCGTTCGCAAATTGCAGTCTGTTCACACCTCTAAGTCTGAACGAGCGAGCAAAACATACGCTCGTTTATTTGATAAAAACGCCCCCTGGCCGCTCGCACCATACGTCATGTCCGCTATTTATTTGATTAATCGAGTACATCGTACAGCGTATGAACTGCTCGCTATTCTTGTGGTTGGTTTTTTCAACCGCTATTTTGCGAGCAGTTCTGAGTTTAAAAAAACCAAGTGACGTGGTCAATGACGCTGCTGGATTAATTATTCACACCCTTAAAACGCCCGTTTTGACCTTTAAGCACGCCTGCGTTCGAATTCCACTCCCCCGTTTTCAAGCACCTTCCCCTGTTACCACCCACATATGCCTCATTCTGTCACTCAAAATAGCAGGCACTCGCTATATAGCGTACAAACGATTTTCGGCCGCACTGACTGGTTCACGCATGCGTACTAAAAACCGCACGCATGCGCAGATGTGCGAACATCGCTCGGAACGAGCGTACTGCCGCTAACGAGTGGCTCTGAATGAGTGCCTTAGTCGCTACCTGTTTGGCTGTAGCTACCCTTAAGGGAATTACCTCCGAATAACAGGTGGCATAGTCAACCACAACTAAAATGAATTTATAGACGTTAGTTCAATCAAACCCACTAAATCAACCCCTTTTTTTTCAATTGGGTGAGGGATCAGCAGGACAGGACGGTCGGCTTACTGTTTCCTTTTGATACTCTGAAAAAGCAGAACACAACTTTGAGACTTCAGCATAAACACCTGGCCAAAAGAACTGGGAGGTTATTCTCTTCACAATCTTATCCCATCTCAAATACCCCAAGGAACTGCATGGGCAAAACCAGAACCTGCTTTCTGAAAGGGCCTGGGACCACCAACTGTCGTATCACCTCCTCTGTTTGTTTGTGCTTGTCTCATCAATATAAAACCTCCAAGCAACACAAAATGGGGATATTTTACTTCTGTTACATGTGACAAGAGGACTCCATCCACTGAAAGAACCTGTTTAAAGGTAATTTTTAAAGCAGGATCTTCCATTCCAAGGCGCAAGTTGACTACTTGTCAGGTTATGGCCTAGAATCGGCCATTACTCACCCCAGCACCGACTTCACCTGACTTCTCGAGTGGTCAGACGTCAGGTACAGCAGCAAGTGATGCACTGAGGATTATGCCTTAGGTTCACTTGGACTCCCATGTGCAGCTCTGTGACTTGGTTACTGAGGTTGCCATCATGGGCACAGCCATGATAGTCTTTAATCACCTGACTGACCCTCAGTCCAATGGTAGCATGGTTGCGGTCAGCTGACGTTGTCCTCCAATGGACTGCTACTTTAGGACATATAACTGGACTCTGGACAGAAGGAAGTTGCCTGTATGATGTTGTTACTACTGGTATATGCTTGCCATCACTTTGTTTGAGGTTCCTCGCTTCTTCCACTCTCTAGTCATTTCTAGTCTGTCTCCTGTGCTAGCAGTGCATCTGGGTTCTCAGCCCTGTATTCTGTCCAACATCCAAGTACAACTACAGCTGTGCATCTGGGTTCTCAGCCAGTGTAATCAGAATAACATCCAAGTACCATAACATTGTCACTCTCCTGTGCCAGCTGTGCATCATCCAAATACTGCACTAGTGGTGCATTTAGGTCCTCAGTGGGCTTTGGCCCTGAATCAGAGCCAGTCGCTCTGAGAACGCTCGCTCTGAATCAGGGCCGGGCTATTTTTTTTTTTAACGGCCTCCTGGCCACTCGCATAGCTGTGGGTGACCACCTACAGCTATAGCGAGTGGCCAGGAAGATGGTCGCGATGGTCAAGACCATCGGTCTTGCGATGAGACCCTTGTGGTAGGGTCTCATTACCGCAAGCCCCAGAGAGATTTCGGCTCTAACAGAGCTGAAATCTGTCCCACTGACATCACTCATGATGTCAGTGGGGCCGGCCCCAGACAGAGGCGTTGACATCTGAACGCCTCCATTTGGGCAGCCACTCCCCTGGCCTGCCCATCAAAGGGGGCGTGCTGTCACTCTACATCGACAGGATGCCCCCTTTGTTGCGAGACCCGGAGTGCCCGTCGCTATCCGGGTCTCGTGCATGTGCACGACGGAGCCGGCTCCATCGTGCTCATGTGCACTGGTCTACCATCGACCCGGTTGCGAGCGCATAGCGCTTGCGACTGGGTCTGAATCAGGCCCTTTATCCCTTGCCCTTCAGTGTAGTACTCTTAGAAGTTATTCTATGGTGCCAATACAGTACCACAGAGGTACAGAATCCTTGCTAGTGCTTCTCCCAGAAGTACAACCTCCTGGACCTCATCTGTGTTATCTCTCTCCATTTCCCACTTGTATCGCATACCTGACCAAAGGGCTGCGATCTACTTGCTGGGTACAGCTAAACCCATATCCTGCTTGAAGTTGCCACTGGTGAACACCTCTCAGCAAGTTAGACTCTGCACCTTTGGTAAGGTCTCACCGACATCCGATGAGAAGGGATCATATATCCAGACCCATAGCCTCCGATTCCTTCCTCAACCCAGGACCTTAGCTTTCAGCTCCACAGTAGGAGATCCTCCTGAGTCAAACGTGACACTACTTAATTAAACTTCAGCATTATTTCCCATGCCACAAGGATTAGATGGGCTGCTAGACACATCAGTGTTCCTAGACCTCTCAGCATTACCATGGATATCAGCATGCATAGGCACATTAGTAACGACAGGTTCATCAGAATTATCAGATACATTGACATGAATAGGAACATCAGCATTTACAGGAACATTGTGAGCAGTAGCATTATGGGAAGAGATTTTTTTCCCAATAAAACATCATGAGCACGCCAGTCTCTGTGATCCCTTCTCCCTTGTTTCTTAGATTTAGGAGCCTTTACCTGAGACAGAAACAAATTAGGGGAGAAGTGAAATGTCTCTCCAAGGGGTGCTGCAGGCTCCAGTGTAGTACTCTTAGAAGTTATTCTATGGTGTCAATACAGTACCACAGAGGTACAGAATCCTTGCTAGTGCTTCTCCCAGAAGTACAACCTCCTGGACCTCATCTGTGTTATCTCTCTCCATTTCCCACTTGTATCGCATACCTGACCAAAGGGCTGCGATCTACTTGCTGGGTACAGCTAAACCCATATCCTGCTTGAAGTTGCCACTGGTGAACACCTCTCAGCAAGGTAGACTCCGCACCTTTGGTCAGGTCTCACCGACATCCGATGAGGAGGGATCATCCCTTTGTATCAGGGTAGTAGCAGATCCACCAAGCCCTCAACCAGTCTATTACTGACTTGCACACATACCTGTATTCTAGTTGGAAGAGGGCAGGTGTCAGGGTTCAGCCTAGGATCGGCCATCCCTTACCTCCACACCGGCTTCCCCTAAATTTCCTGTGCAGTCACATGTCTGGTGTGGCGGCGGGTGATGAACTGAGGATTCTACCTTAGGTGCTTGCGAACTTCCATGGTTGGCCTTGTTTCAGGAATCAGCATTCCCGTCATGGACGCCGCCATGACAGTTCCTGTCACATGACAGTATCTCCGACCAATGGTAGCATGGTCTCGGTCATCTGACGCTGCGCTCCTATCAGCTGCTACCCATGAGTTTATATCCGGCCCCGGTTCTCCAGGAAGTTGCCTGAACAATGTTGTCGCTTCTAGTGCAAACTAGTAGAGTCTTCGTTCCAGGTTCCCTTGCTTCTCTGTGAACAGTTCCCGGTGTTCTACCTTGAGCAACAGTGCGTCCAACATCTCTGCCTGTGTGCCCATTGCTAAAGTATCATCTGGAGCAACAATGCATCCTACAACTCTGCCTGTATGCCCATTGCCAGCGTCCACTTGAGCAACAGTGCATTCTAACATCTCTGCCTGTGTGCCAATTGCTAGTGTCATCTGGAGCAACAGTACACTTAACATCTAGCCTGTGTACTACAGCTTACTCCATTCCTAGACACAGTGTGTTTACATCCCCACCTGTGCGTGTTACTCAGGGCCGGATTAAGGGGGGCGGGCGACAGGGTGGTCGTCCCTGGGCCCCCACACACAGAGGGCCCCCACACAAGGTCGATGTGAGCCTGCCAAGAACAGGTGCCGGCGGCACCTGTTCCCGGGAGGAGGGCGCTCTGCAGCTGCATGCAGCAGCACAGTCAGTGCTGCTGCATCAGCTTAGGGCAGGGCGGTAGTGCGGATGGCACATAAGTGCCGTCCACACTACACAGCACAAACACACAGCTGCCGGCACTGGCAGCTGTATACTTGCTTTAGCAGCCGATGAGAGTCAGTCAGACTCTCATCGGCTGCTGATCCCACTGCCAGAGACTCCGTCTTCCGGCTCCCTCAGTGGCTGACGGGAGATCTCCCATCATGCAGAGCGGGCCAGCCTGGGAGGACACCGGATGGAGCAGACGACAGAGCGGGGATTAAGGTAAGTGGAAGTTGTTTTTTTGTATGTGTCTGGGGGGTGCACTACTACTACTACTACTAGGGGCACTGCAGGGGGTACTACAAGGGACACTGATGGGGGGTACAACTACTACTAGGGGCACTGCAAGGGGTACTACAAGGGGCACTGATGGGGGATACTACTACTACTAGGGACTGCAGGGGGTACTACAAGGGGCACTGCTGGGGGGGTACTACTAGGGGCACTACTAGGGGCACTGCACACTGGTGGGACCACTGCTGGGGGACACAGCATAGAGGGGGATTACTACTAGGGGTACTCCTGGGGGGGATTACTGTTGAGCCCCCTCAACAGTAATCCCCCCAGGTGTGCTACTGGGGGCACTGCTGGGGCAGACTGCTACTGGGGGCACGGCTGGGCTCGACTCTGTGTGGCTTGAAGGGGCCCCCCACAACTTAGTTGCCCTGGGGCTCCCACAAGCCTTAATCCGGCCCTGGTGTTACATGTGCATTCCCAGTGTACAGAAGTGCGCCAGTACAGCATACCCTAAGTGCTATTTCTAGAATCTCTTTCGACACAAAACTGCATCTGATCTCCATTGCTGGTGTGCGGTTCTAGTGCCATCTTGGTCGCAAAGGTGCGCCCATTCACTACTATCGGAGCACACCTCTAGTAGCGGTTAACTGTGCAAAAGTCCGTCTGAGTACGCTTTCCGGAGATCCTCCTTCCAGTTCATTCTCCCAGCATATTGCGCTTCAGAGAGGCATTTCCCTTGGGCCACAGATATTTTGAGCCTCTATTCCTGCAGGCCTTGGTCACCTGGCCAAAAGGACCACGACCTGCTTGTAGGGTGCAGCTAAGCCCATATCCCCCTTGGAGGGGTCACTGGTGAACACCTCCCTGCAGGTTAGATTCCACACCATTGCCCAGGTGTCACCAACAACTAAGACCTGTGGATGAGGAGGTCATATATCCAGGTCCCTTCCCTCAACCACAAACCTCAGCTTTCAGTACTCCAGTGACAAGCATGGCTGCAGGTCTCTGTAGCTGTAAAGACACCGGAAAAAGAGCAATCCATCTGTGGACATGCCTATTCTTGATGCCCACCTTGGGCACATGAGGAACACACTTGAGCTGGAGTTATTGGGACCTCAACTCTGGACCTCCATCTTCTGGAAAACAGGCAGCCGTCACCTTCCTCATTGAACTACTTTTGGGCTGAAAACCCTCTTTACGTGAAGAGAAGAGCGAAGCTGTGGGCCTCAATTTCCCCAGAGCCATCGTCTGCAAGGGACACTGGTGCCTATCCGAATCCATATGTGGGGGCACCTTATCCCGAGACAATTCCTGCTGTGAAGACAGATGGGGAGACTCCAGCATACAGAAGAAAGGTTCTCCATACCATCCTGCGCAAGAAAGGCATTATCCACTAGGCGGATAGCGGAATGCAAATTCTCAACTCGATTCAGCTGGTCCCAGTGAGCAACTTCTGCAGGGAGTAGTGCAACAACCTGTTCGAGAGAGACCAACTCTACCAGCCAGGTGGAATTATGTTGCTGCTGTATAAAGAAGTCCAACATTTGTTGCAAAATGGTTTCCATGGTGGTCTCTTTAGGATCCTTGGCACAGGAACCACTTTATCCCACTCTGACACCAATGTAGTGGGTAAGTTCAGACGACCAATGGGAGACTGAGGTGATGCAAACAAGTAAGCTTTTTATTCCAGGTTTGAAAAGACAGAGCCAGTGTAATGACTTCTTACATAAGGAAAAACACAGTTCAGGAACAATAAATCAGCTTACATGAGGTATGAGTATTCCCAGCACAGTCATGGTTCAGATTGTCCAGCATAGTGAGAGCTGCTGAATGTGCAACCTCTCCCTCACATTTCCACTAACTGACTAACCTTACCAGGGTTTTATACCTTAGCTGGTCTTAATTGAAGGTAAGGGTGTGGTTCCTGCCTGGCTACAGGAGGTTAACCCTTTCCTCAGAATGTGTGCGAGACTCTGTCACACTTATATATAACCCTCCTTTATCACCAGCATAATTATTTCATACACAAACTTAATGGAAATATATAAAATAAAACACATTAGAAAGTCTTTTATTAAACTAATAGATATGGGGAGACACTGACGCTCTATACATTTTGGCAAATAAGCTGAATAATCATGTGGGTGATGGGAACACAAGGGGGAGATCCTCACACCATATATCCTATATACTGGGGTGTATAATCTACAGATACATGCGGGTAATGGGGTCACACAGGGGGAGGCCCTGACACCCTATAAATTGGGGTGTATATTATAAGCTGAATATACATACGGGTGATGGGGTCACACATGGGAGGAGATGTATTGGGGTGTATAAGTTACAGATACATGCAGGTGATGGGGGAAGGGATCTTGACACCCTATGCATTGGGGTGTATAAGTTACAGATACATGCGGGCAACGGAGTCACACAGGGGGAAATATATTGGGGCGTATAAGATACAGATACATGCGGGTGATGGGGGGGATCCTGATACTCTATGTATTGGGGTGTATAAGTTAATAATACATGCGGGTGATGGGGGGATCGTGACACCCTATGCATCGGGGTGCATAAGTTACAGATACATGCGGGTGATGGGGTCACACAGGGGGGAGAAATATTGGGGTGTATAAGTTACAGATACATGCGGGTGATGGGGTGAAACAGGGGGGTGACCCTGGCACCCTATGCATTGCAATGTACAGAACACTTAATGCCATGGTCTGTTATGGAAATGGGGTGTCCGGTGCCCTATGGAAACTGGCATCCAGGAATATAGTCAGGGTCCCAAGACTGGTGAACACGATAAATGTCCATAGAAAGAGGCGATCAACGACCATCGCAACGTACTGCCAGTCCTCCTTCAGCTGCAGGGAGAGAGACGAGAGGATCCGTTATCTAACTTTGCAGAGCATCCCGATTCTATTACTCTCCTGGCACTGTACAGCTCTACAGAGCATCCTGATTCTATTACTCTCCTAGCACTGTACAGCTCAGCAGAGCATCCCGATCCTATTACTCTACTAGAACTCTACAGCTCTGCCGAGCATCCCGATCCTGTTACTCTACTAGAACTCTACAGCTCTGCAGAGCATCCCGATCCTGTTACTCTTCTGGCACTGTACAGCTCTGCAGAGAATCCTGATCCTATTACTCTCCTAGCACTGTACAGCTCTGCGGAGCATCCTGATCCTATTACTCTCCTGGCACTGTACAGCTCTGCGGAGCATCCTGATCCTATTACTCTCCTAGCACTGTACAGCTCTGCAGAGCATCCTGATCCAATTACTCTCCTTGCACTGTACAGCTCTGCGGAGCATCCTGATCCTATTACTCTCCTGGCACTATACAGCTCTGCGGAGCATCCTGATCCTATTACTCTCCTGGCACTGTACAGCTCTGCAGAGCATCTTGATCCTATTACTCTCCTGGCACTGTACAGCTCTGCAGAGCATCCTGATCCTATTACTCTCCTGGCACTGTACAGCTCTGCAGAGCATCCTGATCCTATTACTCTCCTAGCACTGTACAGAGAATCCTGATCCTATTACTCTCCTGGCACTGTACAGCTCTGCAGAGCATCCTGATCCTATTACTCTCCTGGCACTGTACAGCTCTGCGGAGCATCCTGATCCTATTACTCTCCTAACACTGTAAAGCTCTGCGGAGCATCCTGATCCTATTACTCTCCTAGCACTGTACAGCTCTGCGGAGCATCCTGATCCTATTACTCTCCTAACACTGTACAGCTCTGCGGAGCATCCTGATCCTATTACTCTCCTAGCACTGTAGAGCTCTGCGGAGCATCCTGATCCTATTACTCTCCAAGCACTGTACAGCTCTGCGGAGCATCCTGATCCTATTACTCTCCTAGCACCGTACAGCTCTGCAGAGCATCCTGATCCTATTACTCTCCTAGCACTGTACGGCTCTGCGGAGCATCCTGATCCTATTACTCTCCTAGCACTGTACAGCTCTGCAGAGCATCCTGATCCTATTACTCTACTAGAACTCTACAGCTCTGCCGAGCATCCCGATCCTGTTACTCTACTAGAACTCTACAGCTCTGCAGAGCATCCCGATCCTGTTACTCTTCTGGCACTGTACAGCTCTGCAGAGAATCCTGATCCTATTACTCTCCTAGCACTGTACAGCTCTGCGGAGCATCCTGATCCTATTACTCTCCTGGCACTGTACAGCTCTGCGGAGCATCCTGATCCTATTACTCTCCTGGCACTGTACAGCTCTGCGGAGCATCCTGATCCTATTACACTCCTGGCACTGTACAGCTCTGCGGAGCATCCTGATCCTATTACACTCCTGGCACTGTACAGCTCTGCGGAGCATCCTGATCCTATTACTCTTCTAGTACTGTACAGCTCTGCAGAGCTTCCTGATCCTATTACTCTCTTGGCACTGTACAGCTCTGCGGAGCATCCTGATCCTATTACTCCTAACACTGTACAGCTCTGCGGAACATCCTGATCCTATTACTCTCCTAGCACTGTACAGCTCTGCGGAGTATCCTGATCCTATTATTCTCCTAGCACTGTACAGCTCTGCGGAGCATCCTGATCCTATTACTCTCCTAGCACTGTACAGCTCTGCAGAGCATCCTGATCCTATTACTCTCCTGGCACTGTACAGCTCTGCAGAGCATCCTGATCCTTTTACTTTCCTGGCACTGTACAGCTCTGCAGAGCATCCTGATCCTATTACACTCCTGGCACTGTACAGCTCTGCGGAGCATCCTGATCCTATTACTCTCCTGGCACTATACAGCTCTGCGGAGCATCCTGATCCTATTACTCTCCTGGCACTGTACAGCTCTGCAGAGCATCTTGATCCTATTACTCTCCTGGCACTGTACAGCTCTGCAGAGCATCCTGATCATGTTACTCTCCTGGCACTGTACAGCTCTGCAGAGCATCCTGATCCTATTACTCTCCTGGCACTGTACAGCTCTGCAGAGCTTCCTGATCCTATTACTCTCTTGGCACTGTACAGCTCTGCGGAGCATCCTGATCCTATTACTCTCCTGGCACTGTACAGCTCTGCAGAGCATCCTGATCCTATTACTCTCCTAGCACTGTACAGCTCTGCAGAGAATCCTGATCCTATTACTCTCCTGGCACTGTACAGCTCTGCAGAGCATCCTGATCCTATTACTCTCCTGGCACTGTAAAGCTCTGCAGAGCTTCCTGATCCTATTACTCTCCTGGCACTGTACAGCTCTGCGGAGCATCCTGATCCTATTACTCTCCTAGCATTGTACAGCTCTGCAGAGCATCCTGATCCTATGACTCTCCTGGCACTGTACAGCTCTGCAGAGAATCCTGATCCTATTACTCTCCTGGCACTGTACAGCTCTGTGGAGCATCCTGATCCTATTACTCTCCTGGCACTGTACAGCTCTGCAGAGCATCCTGATCCTATTACTCTCCTAGCACTGTACAGAGAATCCTGATCCTATTACTCTCCTGGCACTGTACAGCTCTGCAGAGCATCCTGATCCTATTACTCTCCTGGCACTGTACAGCTCTGCGGAGCATCCTGATCCTATTACTCTCCTAACACTGTAAAGCTCTGCGGAGCATCCTGATCCTATTACTCTCCTAGCACTGTACAGCTCTGCGGAGCATCCTGATCCTATTACTCTCCTAACACTGTACAGCTCTGCGGAGCATCCTGATCCTATTACTCTCCTAGCACTGTAGAGCTCTGCGGAGCATCCTGATCCTATTACTCTCCAAGCACTGTACAGCTCTGCGGAGCATCCTGATCCTATTACTCTCCTAGCACCGTACAGCTCTGCAGAGCATCCTGATCCTATTACTCTCCTAGCACTGTACGGCTCTGCGGAGCATCCTGATCCTATTACTCTCCTAGCACTGTACAGCTCTGCAGAGCATCCTGATCCTATTACTCTCCTGGCACTGTACGGCTCTGCAGAGCATCCTGATCCTATTACTCTCCTGGCACTGTACAGCTCTGCGGGGCATCCTGATCCTATTACTGTCCTGGCACTGTACAGCTCTGCGGAGCATTCTGATCCTATTACTCTCCTAGCACTGTACAGCTCTGCAGAGCATCCTGATCCTATTACTCTCCTGGCACTGTACAGCTCTGCAGAGCATCCTGATAATATTACTCTCCTAGCACTGTACAGCTCTGCAGAGCATCCTGATCCTATTACTCTCCTAGCACTGTACGGCTCTGTAGAGCATCCTGATCCTATTACTCTCCTGGCACTGTACGGCTCTGCAGAGCATCCTGATCCTATTACTCTCCCGGCACTGTACAGCTCTGCGGGGCATCCTGATCCTATTACTGTCCTGGCACTGTACAGCTGTGCGGAGCATTCTGATCCTATTACTGTCCTGGCACTGTACAGCTCTGCAGAGCATCCTGATCCTATTACTCTCCTGGCACTGTACAGCTCTGTAGAGCATCCTGATCCTATTACTCTCCTAGCACAGTTCAGCTCTGCAGAGCATCCTGATCCTATTACTCTCCTGGCACTGTACAGCTCTGCGGAGCATCCTGATCCTATTACTCTCCTGACGCTGACGTAACCCTACGCTTTGCCACATTCCTGAAGTCTGTTATTATAATCAGTGTGAATATGAGCCCCCCCCCTCACATAACTTCCAGAAGTCCCCACTTACAGCGTCATAGTCCTCCTGTTCCTGCAGCTGCTGTGCGAGGTATCGGATCGCACTCACGGCGGACTGTAGGTCTGGGGGGAGAGTGAGCCCCAGACTGGGACCCTCCAAAAACCATTTCATATCACGTGAGAAGGCGTCGGCCTGATACCTGCGGGGGGAGAAGACGCACTTAGTGCAATTGTCTATATAGGACCCGAACCAATCAGCAGCTACAGCATAAACATACTCAGCATCACTGGCTGCGCAATGTATGGCGGTCACTCGGGCATCGTTACTGTGGCAGAAATATGGACATTCCTGTAGCTGTGTATGAGCCCCACAATGCATCTAGATCAGTGTCTATCTCACAGCCGGATTCAGCAAGATCGCTGCCCCGATTATGCACGCAATCGGCCGATTGTTGCGTTCTGCATATACATCACAGTGTGTGACCACAACTGCGATCAGAACTGCAATCGCAGACACATCGCAGAGTTATTGACAGGAAGTACCGTTTGGGGGTGGTGACCAGTGGCGTAACTAGGGTATTTGGAGCCCAGGGCAAATTTAAAAATGGAGCCCCCCTCCCCACACACACACTATGTGCGCGCGCCTCATAAAATGGGTGTGGTCACTTAAAAATGGGGTGTGTCAACATGACACACCCCTTTATCATCACTCTGAAAATCCCTTTCCATATGCACCCAAGTAGTGCCCCTTATACAGTACCCCCAGTAGTGACCCTTATACAGTACCGCCAGTAGTGCCCCTTATACAGTACTCCCAGTAGTGCCCCTTATACAGTACTCCCAGTAGTGCCCCTTATACAGTACCACCAGTAGTGCCCCTTATACAGCACCACCAGTAGTGCCCCTTATACAGTACTGCCAGTAGTGCCCCTTATACAGCACCACCAGTAGTGCCCCTTATACAGTACCGCCAGTAGTGCCCCTTATATAGTACCGCCAGAAGTACCTCTTATACAGTACTCCCAGTAGTGCCCCTTATACAGTACTCCCAGTAGTGCCCCTTATACAGTACCGCCAGAAGTGCCCCTTATACAGTACCCCCAGAAGTGCCCCTTATACAGCACCACCAGTAGTACCCCATATACAGCACCACCAGTAGTGCCCCTTATACAGTACCGCCAGTAGTGCCCCTTATATAGTACCGCCAGAAGTGCCTCTTATACAGTACTCCCAGTAGTGCCCCTTATACAGTACTCCCAGTAGTGCCCCTTATACAGTACCGCCAGAAGTGCCCCTTATACAGTACCCCCAGAAGTGCCCCTTATACAGTACCACCAGTAGTACCCCATATACTGCACCACCAGTAGTGTCCCTTATATAGTACCGCCAGTAGTGCCCCTTGTACAGTACCTACAGTATCGCCAGAAGTGCCCCTTATACATTACCGCCAGAAGTGCCCCTTATACAGCACCACCAGTAGTGCCCCTTATACAGTACCGCCAGTAGTGCCCCTTATACAGCACCACCAGTAGTGCCCCTTATACAGTACCGCCAGTAGTGCCCCTTATACACTACCGCCAGAAGTGCCCCTTATACAGTACTCCCAGTAGTGCCCCTTATACAGTACTCCCAGTAGTGCCCTTTACACAGTACCGCCAGAAGTGCCCCTTATACAGTCCCCCCAGTAGTGCCCCTTAAACAGCACCACCAGTAGTGCCCCATATACAGCACCACCAGTAGTGTCCTTTATACAGTACCGCCAGTAGTGCCCCTTATACAGTACCGCCAGAAGTGCCCCTTATACAGTACCGCCAGAAGTCCCCCTTATACAGTACCGCCAGAAGTCCCCCTTATACAGTACCGCCAGAAGTGTCCCTTATACAGTACCGCCAGTAGTGCCCTTTATACAGTACTGCAAGTAGTGTCCCTTATACAGTACCGCCAGTAGTGTCCCTTATACAGTACCGCCAGAAGTGCCCCTTATACATTACCGCCGGAAGTGCGCCTTATACAGTACCGCCAGTTGTGCCCCTTATACAGTACCGCCAGTAGTGTCCCTTATACAGTACCGCCAGAAGTGCCCCTTATACAGTACCGCCAGTAGTGCCCCTTATACAGTACCGCCAGAAGTGCCTTATACAGTACCGCCAGAAGTGCCCCTTATACATTACCGCCAGTAGTGTCCCTTATACAGTACCGCCAGTAGTGCCCCTTATACAGTACCGCCAGAAGTCCCTTATACAGTACCGCCAGAAGTGCCCCTTATACATTACCGCCAGTAGTGTCCCTTATACAGTAGCGCCAGTAGTGCCCCTTATACAGTACCGCCAGTCGTGTCCCTTATACAGTACCGCCAGTAGTGCCCCTTATACAGTACCGCCAGTAGTGTCCCTTATACAGTACCGCCAGAAGTGCCCCTTATACAGTACCACTAGTAGTGCCCCTTATATATTACCGCCAGAAGTGCCCTTATACATTACCGCCAGTAGTGCCCCTTATACAGTACCGCCAGTAGTGCCCCATATACAGTACCGCCAGTAGTGCCCCATATACAGTACCACCAGAAGTACCCCTTATACAGTACCACCAGTAGTGCCCCTTATACATTACCGCTACTAGTGCCCCTTATACAGTACCCCCAGTAGTGCCCCTTATACAGCACCACCAGTAGTACCCCATATACAGCACCACCAGTAGTGTCCCTTATACAGTACCACCAGTAGTGCCCCTTATACAGTACGTACAGTATCGCCAGAAGTGCCCCTTATACATTACCACCAGAAGTGCCCCTTATACAGTACCACCAGTAGTGCCCCTTATACAGTACCGCCAGTAGTGCCCCTT
This sequence comes from Taudactylus pleione, assembly GCA_031769625.1. Classification (NCBI taxonomy): domain Eukaryota; kingdom Metazoa; phylum Chordata; class Amphibia; order Anura; family Myobatrachidae; genus Taudactylus; species Taudactylus pleione. Next base: position 468,090 of record JAUIMM010001389.1, read on the forward strand.
ATACAGCACCACCAGTAGTGCCCCTTATACAGTACCGCCAGTAGTGCCCCTTATACAGTACCACCAGAAGTGCCCCTTATACAGTACTCCCAGTAGTGCCCATTATACAGTACTCCCAGTAGTGCCCCTTATACAGTACCGCCAGAAGTGCCCCTTATACAGTCCCCCCAGTAGTGCCCATTATACAGCACCACCAGTAGTGCCCCATATACAGCACCACCAGTAGTGTCCCTTATACAGTACCGCCAGTAGTGCCCCTTATACAGTACCGCCAGAAGTGCCCCTTATACAGTACCACCAGAAGTCCCCCTTATACAGTACCGCCAGTAGTGCCCCTTATACAGTACCTACAGTATCGCCAGAAGTGAACCTTATACATTACCACCAGAAGTGCCCCTTATACAGTACCACCAGTAGTGCCCCTTATACAGTACCGCCAGTAGTGCCCCTTATACAGCACCACCAGTAGTGCCCCTTATACAGTACCGCCAGTAGTGCCCCTTATACAGTACCACCAGAAGTGCCCCTTATACAGTACTCCCAGTAGTGCCCCTTATACAGTACTCCCAGTAGTGCCCCTTATACAGTACCGCCAGAAGTGCCCCTTATACAGTCCCCCCAGTAGTGCCCCTTATACAGCACCACCAGTAGTGCCCCATATACAGCACCACCAGTAGTGTCCCTTATACAGTACCGCCAGTAGTGCCCCTTATACAGTACCGCCAGAAGTGCCCCTTATACAGTACCACCAGAAGTCCCCCTTATACAGTACCGCCAGTAGTGCCCCTTATACAGTACCACCAGAAGTGTCCCTTATACAGTACCGCCAGTAGTGCCCCTTATACAGTACCGCCAGTAGTGTCCCTTATACAGTACCGCCAGTAGTGTCCCTTATACAGTACCGCCAGAAGTGCCCCTTATACAGTACCGCCAGTAGTGCCCCTTATACAGTACCACCAGAAGTGTCCCTTATACAGTACCGCCAGTAGTGCCCCTTATACAGTACCGCCAGTAGTGTCCCTTATACAGTACCGCCAGTAGTGTCCCTTATACAGTACCGCCAGAAGTGCCCCTTATACAGTACCGCCAGTAGTGCCCCTTATACAGTACCGCCAGTAGTGTCCCTTATACAGTACCGCCAGTAGTGCCCCTTATATATTACAGCCAGAAGTGCCCCTTATACATTACCACCAGAAGTGCCCCTTGTACAGTACCGCCAGTAGTGCCCCTTATACAGTACCTCCAGAAGTACCCCTTATACAGTACCACCAGTAGTGCCCCTTATACATTACCGCTAGTAGTGCCCCTTATACAGTACCACCAGTAGTGCCCCTTATACAGTACTGCCAGTAGTGCCCCTATACACCACAGCCAGTAGTGCCCCTTATACAGTACCGCCAGTAGTGTCCCTTATACAGTACCGCCAGAAGTTCCCCTTATACAGTACCGCCAGAAGTGCCCCTTATACAGTACCGCCAGAAGTGCCCCTTATACATTACCGCCAGAAGTGCCCCTTATACAGTACCGCCAGTAGTGCCCCTTATACAGTACCACCAGTAGTGTCCCTTATACAGTACCGCCAGTAGTGCCCCTTATACAGTACCACTAGTAGTGCCCCTTATATATTACCGCCAGAAGTGCCCTTATACATTACCGCCAGAAGTGCCCCTTATACAGTACCGCCAGTAGTGCCCCTTATACAGTACCACCAGAAGTACCCCTTATACAGTACCACCAGTAGTGCCCCATATACATTACCGCTACTAGTGCCCCTTATACAGTACCGCCAGTAGTGCCCCTTATACAGTACCGCCGGTAGTGCCCCTATACACCACAGCCAGTAGTGCCCCTTATTCAGTACCGCCAGTAGTGTCCCTTATACAGTACCGCCAGTAGTGCCCCTTATACAGTACCGCCAGAAGTGCCCCTTATACAGCACCGCCAGTAGTGTTCCTTATACAGTACCGCCAGTAGTGCCCCTTATACAGTACCGCCAGAAGTGCCCCTTATACAGCACCGCCAGTAGTGTTCCTTATACAGTACCGCCAGTAGTGCCCCTTATACAGTACCGCCGGTAGTGCCCCTATACACCACAGCCAGTAGTGCCCCTTATTCAGTACCGCCAGTAGTGCCCCTTATACAGTACCGCCAGAAGTGCCCCTTATACAGTACCGCCAGAAGTGCCCCTTATACAGCACCGCCAGTAGTGTTCCTTATACAGTACCGCCAGTAGTGCCCCTTATACAGTACCGCCAGAAGTGCCCCTTATACAGCACCACCAGTAGTGTTCCTTATACAGTACCACCAGTAGTGTCCCTTATACAGTACCGCCAGTAGTGCTCCTTATACAGTTGTCAAAACCGGATAATTGGCGAAGACAGAATCTGTTTGCAATTGGAATCTGCGCATTGCTATCTTGTAAAAGGCGTCAAGACTCCATCTTAGAAATAAAATCTCACAGCACTATATTGTAAAAAAAAGGTACATAGTCAGCCTTCCTCACACACAGGCAGACAATGTTTAACAAAAACACTAACTTATTAGCATTTGGAACCCTATACAAAGCCCATCTTCAACCCAAAACAGGCAGAATAAACAGGGAGGCTCCGACAGCACAGCTGGAAGCCTCCTTCCTGTATGAGGATTAAATTCACTGTATAAACACATTTTGCAATTGCAGTTTAAAAACATCAGAAAAATACATGTGTGCTTGTGTGTGTGTATATGTGTATATATATATATATATATATATATATATATATATGTGTGTGTACATGTGGCCCATCATGCATGGACTTATGTGTATAATATCACACACAGACTTATATTTGAAAAGTAGCAAAATTCCCTGTAGCTCATACACACAATGTTACACAGAACACAGTCAGTTTTTTAGTGATCCTTCCCAAAATCATACTGGCATGGCCACACACACACATAGATGCCCTTCCAGCTTAGTGCTGCTCGCTGAGTGCCCCACCGACCCTCAGACGCACAACGCAATTCAGTGCTGTTTTCCCCGCATACATACATTTAAAAGCAATGGTCCCGTAATGCAAAAAGGATAATTATTACTTGGTTTAAACGCAATGTCAGTATATAAAGAAATGAATGTTTTCTGTAACTATGGCTTAGTAAATGACAATTGGACTGTGTGTGGAGCCGTACTGATCTACTCTGTTTCCACAGCGTTCCGGTGACATCAATATGAAGATCAGAACATGCGGCTATGAAATATGAATGTTAGAGAGAATAACTATTTGAAATGTTGTTTTCCATAGCAGCTTAGATTTGCATGTGGGGGATACAAAAGGAGGTTGGAGACCTTTTGTATCCATTTGGAATTGTCCAATAAATGCCCTGTAACAGATTTCTAACCTTTACCAAAAGACAATAACATGGTGTAGGCTTGTTTACATTTTTGTCCAAAGGACTGGTTATTCCAGTCTAATCAATAGAGATAGCTAACTGGGAACAGTAGTTCAGGTAACCAAAAGGATACTCCCTTTCTGATGACCTCACAGGTAAAAGGGGGCGGGAACATAGCATGCACATCCTGAGAACACACAGCCAGCAGACACACTTGCAGATCTTTGGAAGAGAGAGGTTCGCTCCCGCACAAGACAACGGAAAAATGGGTCTCAGTTCCTCTGGGTTATAGCTAAGTATAAAATGTGCAATATTTAGCCTATTTGGGTGTCTGTAGCTATGTTTGGTGTTAATCTGTTATTAGCTTAGCATGGTGTGTGGTTTGTAGTTTTCTAAGGATATTCATGAGTCTGTGTTAGCATACAGTGGATGATATGTTATCTAATCTGTACTTTTCATCTAAACTGTAGGGTACAATAGTCTGTTATCAGCATGCAGGAAAGGGATTGATTATGGAGTTTTTGTAATATTTGTAAATGATTGATGCTGGTTGATTGAGATCCCATGTGTTCTGTGTTAAGGCCTTCTCATGTGCTCTGTGTTAGGGCCTTCCCATGTGCTCTGTGTTAGGGCCTTCCCATGTGTTCTGTGTTAGGGCCTTCCCATGTGTTCTGTGTTAGGGCCTTCCCATGTGTTCTGTGTTAGGGCCTTCCCATGTGTTCTGTGTTAGGGCCTTCCCATGTGTTCTGTGTTAGGGCCTCCCCATGTGTTCTGTGTTAGGGCCTCCCCATGTGTTCTGTGTTAGGGCCTCCCCATGTGTTCTGTGTTAGGGCCTCCCCATGTGTTCTGTGTTAGGGCCTCCCCATGTGTTCTGTGTTAGGGCCTTCCCATGTGCTTGAACAATATCTCTGCTTGGGAGAGATAGGCTTGGTATGTGTTGTATACTCATGAATGTAATCATAGGGTGGTATCAGTTATATATTATGGAAGTTGAATTAATAACAGCTTTGAATGGTCATAAGTAATTGCCGTGTGGGTCAGATAGGTATATTGGCCCTCATTCAGAGCCGCTCGTTAGCGGCAGTACGCTCGTTCCGAGCGATGTTTGCACATCTGCGCATGCGTACGGTTTTTAGTACGCATGCGCGAACCAGTCAGTGCGGCCGAAAATCATTTGTACGCTATATAGCGAGTGCCTGCTATTTTGAGTGACAGAATGAGGCATATGTGGGTGGTAACAGGGGAAGGTGCTTGAAAATGGGGAGTGGAGATCCGAACGCAGGCGTGCTTAAAGGTCAAAACGGGCGTTTTATGGGTGTGTATATTTAAAACAGCAGCGTCAGTGACCACGTCACAGGGTTATTTTAGAGCCAGAACTGCTCGCAAATTTGTGGTAGCAAACACCAACCACAAGAATAGCGAGCAGTTCATACACTGGTCGATGTACTCGATTAATCTAATAAATAGCGGACATGACGTATGGTGCGAGCGGCCAGGGGGCGTTTTTAACAAATAAACGAGCGTATGTTTTGCTCGCTCGTTCAGACTTAGAGGTGTGAACAGACTGCAATGTGCGTACAGTTCATTTGAATAGCCACCCCTTGTTTTTAAACGAACGACCGCAAATAGCGAACGGCTCTGAATCAGGCCCATTGTCTGCAGTTTATTAGAGATGGCTACTTTCATGTGGTGTGAACAAAGGAAATTATAATTCTACCCAGTTATGGTGTTGTATGGGTCAGATAGGTATATTGTCTTTATTATAATTGTGATCAATGATGGATGGATGATTTACAGAGTTACAACTTAATGTGAGTTTTCAAATTGGAGTTTGCCTAGGGATCATGAGGCTTGCAAACAAAGGAAGAGCATGTGCTTCAGCCCTTCCCCCTCCCCATGGTCTAGTGGGTACTGGATGAGGTCTGTAGTAGGATGGTATTGTTGTATATTGGAATCAGCTTGTGTTGTACATGTTGGAATATTAAATGGTGCAGTGTTTGCCTGATGTGTTGGCATATGATATTCAGCTTGCATATTTAATTAACTATGGCATTATGGGAGATTTCAATGAGGTAGCTTCATAATGGAGTTTGTTTGCAGACCATGCGGTTTGGACAATAGGGCAGGAAGCATTCCTAACCCACCCCCCACACACAAACACTAACACACACACACACCAGCCATCTTGAACATGTGCTCCCAGCAGACATTGATATCTCTCTCATTGTATTTTGATGTGTCTCTTTTTCTCTCTCTTTCTCTCTCTCTCTGTCTCTCTGTCTCATATTGCTCATTGTATTTTGATCTTTAATAACCGTTTCATGTATTTTAACTGTACCTTATGACCTAATGTTTGTACAATTTATTTGCGCTCATTATTAGATCATAGCGTTGTAACATCTGTACTTTTACCTGAATAATAATCTTTAGCGCTTTGGACCGCTATTCAACTGTCTCAGTATTCCATTAATGGTATAATCAAACACAGCACTAATTAGCGACATCTTGTGGTTTCAGAAGGTATAGGCAGGTTTTGTCTTAGAGGTTCTAGGCAGGTGAATCTTAGAGGTTTATAGGCAGGAATGTATTAAAAGGTTTATTGACAAATTCAACACAGTACTGCCAGTAGTGCCCCTTATACAGTACCCCCAATATGCAATGTCCACAGTTGTGGTCCCTCTTATGCAGGCCCATAATAGTGCCCCTTATACAGTACCCCCATTAGTGGTCCCCCTTATGCAGGCCCCCATTAGTTCCCCTTATTCAGTGCCCCATGTAGTGGTCCCCCTTATGCAGCGCCCCATGTAGTAGTCCCCCTTATGAAGTGCCCCCAGTAGTGGCCCCCCTTATGCAGTGCCCCTTATATAGTGCCCCCAGTAGCAGTCCCCCCAATGCAGTGCCCTTTATATAGTGCCTCCAGTAGTAGTGCCCCCAGTAGTGGTACCCCATATACAGTGCCCTTTATATAGTGCCCCCACCAGTAGTCCCCGTCCCCCCCATGCAGTGCCCCCAGTAGTGGTCCCCCCATCCAGTCCCCTATAGTGGTCCTCCCTATTTAGTGCCCCCAGTAGTGGTCCCCCCAATGCAGTGCCCTTTATATAGTGCCTCCAGTAGTAGTGCCCCCAGTAGTGGTACCCCATATACAGTGCCCTTTATATAGTGCCCCCACCAGTAGTCCCCGTCCCCCCCATGCAGTGCCCCCAGTAGTGGTCCCCCCATCCAGTCCCCTATAGTGGTCCTCCCTATTTAGTGCCCCCAGTAGTGGTCCCCCCAGTGCAGTGCCCCTAGTAGTAAGCCCCTTACATAGTGCCCCCAGCAGTAATCCCCCCCATGCAGTGTCCCCAGTAGTGATCCCCCTTATGCAGGCCCCCAGTAGTAATCCCCCCTATACAGTGCCCTTTGTAGTGGTCCTTCCTATTTAGTGCCCCCAGTAGTGGTCCTCTAGTAGTAAGCCCCTTATATAGTGCCCCCAGTAGAGGTTCCCCCCCGATGCAGTGCCCCCAGTAGTAGCCCCCCCCAGTTGTAGTCCCCAGTAGTGCCCCACCCCCAGTAGTAGTCCCCAGTAGAGGTTCCCCTTCCCAATGCAGTGCCCCCAGTAGTAGCCCCCCCAGTTGTAGTCCCCAGTAGTGCCTCACCCCCAGTAGTAGTCCCCAGTAGAGGTTCCCCTTCCCAATGCAGTGCCCCAGTAGTAGTCCCCCCAGTTGTAGTCCCCAGTAGTGCCCCACCCCCAGTAGTAGTCCCCAGTAGAGGTTCCCCTTCCCAATGCAGTGCCCCCAGTAGTAGCCCCCCCAGTTGTAGTCCCCAGTAGTGCCCCACCCCCAGTAGTAGTCCCCCCCAGTTGTAGTCCCCAGTAGTGCCACCCCACCCCCCGTAGTGCAGACACACAGGTTATAATTTTTTTTTTTTTAAATACACTTACCTGAATCCACGCTCCGGCTCCGGCCACTGCTCCCGCCGCCACCGCCGCCGCACCTCAGTCCTCCCTGGCTGGCGCTCTCTGCATTATGCGAGAGACGTCATGACATCTCTCCCATTACCCAATGCAGGAGCCGGAAGGCGGAGCTCATGAGTGAGCTCCAACCCGGCTCTTGCAGTGGGCACTGCAGCAGTCAATGAGAGTCTGTCTGACTCTCAGTGGCTGCTGGTTAACACACACATCGCCGCCGCGCTGGTGGCGATGTGTGTGTTAACCAGCAGCCTGAGCCCACCTCCTGGCGCTATTGGGTAAGCGCTCAGGGGGAGGGAAGGGGCTCGGCTGTGCAGCACAGGTCCAGTGCTGGGCGCAGGGAAGCCTAGCGCCGGTCCTGTGTAAATGTGTAGCACTGACCGCACACACTGCGGTCGGTGCTACACTGCCTAACTAGGATGGGCCCGGTCGGCGTCATCGGCCCTACGGCGCCCAGGGCACACGCCCTGCTCGGACCCCCTTAGTTACGCCACTGGTGGTGACAGGGGGGGGTGGCCGGTGAAACACAGGCGTGCCAGTGCAATTGACCGTCATTATAGGGGTGTGCATAATTTAGCCACTGCGATGCCATACGCAGCCTGAGATCTCATTGTGTGCGCTGATGTTAGCAATTCCTGAGTAAGGTCAGGGCTTGTGCAAGTGTGCATGAGGCTGCGATGGTACCGATGTTACCGATGGTTTCGCAGTCTTGCTAAGTATTACGGATGTCAGTGTTAATGTCAGTGTCAGTGATCAACAATCTGCTGCCGGTTGGGAGCAGGGGGAGCAACGATGACCTCCGTTGGGGGAGAGGGTAGAGGCCTGGGTTACCTTACTCGCAGGATCATGATGTAACACAATCAGCATAGGTACAGAATAGATACATTCAGTACCTATTATTGTGCAGCATGGAAATGAGAATGTACCACAAATAAATCAAAATTTTATCCAACTTGATGTGAGCCCCAATTCATTTTACCCTTCCCCCTTCTGCAAATGTCGCCACCAATAGGTGGAAGGTACATACCGGTCAGGTTTGGGAAAGATGAAGTCATTTTCTGGCCTGCGTATAAAGTACTCATCGGCATGACGCGGAGCTGCCACCGGTCGCAGTGGCGGCAGCACTGGAAGGGGGGGCTCAGGCTTTGGACGGCTGATCCGGAGATATCGTGGAAGATGCAGGATACAGATCTGAGGCAGAATGAATAAATGAGGATCAGGAAACGGAGGCAACACAGCAGAAAACAGTCTGTTCCTCCAAGGCCGAAAATGTATCTCAGCAATTGCACCCAGTGTAGGTCATTAACATTGCACAACTGTGCCAGGAACAGGGAGGACAGGAGGATTCTATGTGGACAAGGACAGACAGACAGAAGTACCTGCCGCACCCACTGGGGCATGTGGTGAGTGTTGGGTGACCGGTGATGCAGGTTCAGGACCACCACACTCAGGATGACAGAGAAGGTGACGAGTATCATTGTGAACATGAGATAGTTGACTATGATAGGGGTGGCTAACGAGGTCTCCGGAACTTTATCGGCCAGAAGCAGCAGGAAGACAGTGAGGGTGAGGAGAGCGAAGATAGACAAAGTCATCTTCTCACCTGGAGTGGGGGAAGGTAGGGTTAGATTAGAGAGAAATTCAGAAACTATAGAGCTGTCAGTGTGGACGAAGGCTATATGGTGCTATCTGCCCAATATGTGTAGAAAGATGTCTACTGATGCTAACCTGCTCTTCTAGGACGTCCTCTAGCCCCATTCTGGTGTCCGGTCATGGACAGCCTACCTACTTATCTCACAGCCATATGAAATATCTCTCATTGTACTGATCCTGAGCAAGAACATGCTTTTTGCAGAAGATTGTTCTATAGGTGAAGCCCTCAGCAGTGTGACCTAAGATGGATCTTTGTGGATTGACAGTAGACTGGAATTAAGGGCCTGATTCAGAGCTGGATGCTCTGACCAGAGCGCTTGCTCTGATCAGGGCCCTCCTACCTCAACTTGGAGCGGCCTCTTGGACGCTCGCATAGCTGTGGGTTACCACCCACAGCTTATGCGAGCGTCCATGATGATGGTCGCGATGGTCAAGACCATCGC